>JAHUXG010016684.1:0-50155 GCA_020740815.1 Sciurus niger
GTTGCTATAAACATTGATGTGGCTATGTCACAGGAGTATGCTAAGTTTAAGTACTTTGGGTATATACTGAGGAGTGCAATAACTAGGTCAAATGGTGATTCCATCCAAGTTTTCTGAGGAAACTCTATAGTGCTTTCCATAATGGTTGTACCAATCTGCAGTCCCACTAGCAATGTATGAGTGTACGCTTTTCCCCTCATCCTCACCATTTATTGTTACTTGTATTCTTCATAATTGCCATTCTGACTGGAGTGAGATGAAATCTCAGTGTAGTTTTAGTATGCATTTCTCTAGTTGCTAGAGATATTGAACATTTTTTCATATGTTTGTTGACAGATCATACTACTATAAAGTGTATGTGCAGTTCCTTTGCACATTTATTGATTTGGGGTATTTGTTTTCTTGGTGTTAAGATTTTTTATACATCCTGGAGATTAATGCTCTATCTGAGGTGCAGGTGGCAAAGATTTTCTCCTATTCTGTAGGCTCTCTTCATGGCAATTACTCTTGAGATGAAACTCAAGACAATTGCTCAGCATGAGGGTGACAATCCCATGATACCCATCCCATATGAATTAGGACATTTGTAATGAACTATTTTGACCATATCAAAAGATAAGAAGCAAATCAGTGATGGAGCGAAATGTCAGCCTCTTTTAAATCCACTATCATCACAACAACTTGACTGATGATATGGGAGAATTCCTTGTCGTGTGGATGGGAGACCAGATACAGAAGCACATTTCCCTTTGTCTACTGATGATCTCAGATAAGGCAAAAAGAGTTTTGATATGCTAAAAGAGCTAGCTGATGGTCCTACATACATGCAAATGTTCATAGCAAGTCATAGGTGGTTCCAGCACTTTAAAATCATTTTAATTTTTATCATGTGAAGGTCGGTGATGGGGCAGCAAGTGTCAATACTGAATGTATCAAAACTTTTAAGGAAGGGCTGCATGGCATAATTGTGGGTGAGAAACATTTTCAGAATAAATATTAAAAGGCAATGAAGCAATTTTGTTCTGAAAGAATATGCCTGAGTGTAGTACATTCACAAATAGTCCAAGACAATGGTAGGATTCAAGACAAAGTTCACATACTGCTGCTTTGGAATAGAAGTGTTGCAGCGAGTTCAAATTAAAGCCTTTCCTAGCCTACCACTCAGAGAACTCAAATCGAGTATTCAAGAATGAGCTGGCATGTACTACCCATTTATCATCTCTGTAACAAGAAAACCTGGATGATAGCAGTATTGTTTGAAGACTGGTTTTGTACTATTTTATTTCAATCAATGGGCCAAGGCACAATAGCTGCCTTCAAATACTCTACTTAAACCAAATGTTTGCACAGACAGTCAAAGCAACAAAATCTAGCTGAATACTTTATGCATCCCCAACTCTTCATGTATGATAAAAGAGTTTTGGAAAGGTTTTAACAGTCTAAATGCTATTCAGGACACCCCCAAAGAATGGGAAGAAGCCACACAGCAAAACATGAGTGGTATTCTCATTCTGACGCCATATAAGAATACATGCAAAGGCTTTAATGAAGATTTTGTTGTTGATGAAATATTAGCAAGATATTAATTCTTGGGGAGCAGCCAGAATTGGACATTGGTAAATATGTTTATGAGCTTGTTTAGAACTGAGGCTGCAGAGATTTCCAATAAGCTGCTGATTGAACAGGAGGAAGAAAAAGTAAAAAGTTAAAGCAGAGATGAAAGAAGTTCACAGCCAAGAAACCAGCAGAGGTATTTGCTACTGTAACTGTGGTGTACAGATGTTAGAAGAAATGGAATCCATTATGAAGGATTTAACAGGCAGAAACAGGAGGCTCTTGCTGTCTATAGAAAAATATATAATTAAAAGAACAAATTCCATGATCAAAACTTGGTATCTTCCTGAAGAACACTATGCCTGCTAAACTGTCAATGAGGATCAATGCTCTGTGCCTTCAACAGATAATCTTGTACCTCCTCAAAAGAAAGAAAGTGGTAGCCCTGTTGCTGTGGAATCCCTATCATCCAACAATTAATTTTAGCTCATGCTTCAAATATTCTTTGGGCCGAGTGTGCTCTCAGCTGAGTATGTCAGTGGCAACTCCCATAACCACTCTGCTTTTCAACTTCAGTAAGATATTTAATAAATTATGTGAGATATTCATCATTTTATTATAAAATAAGCTTTGCTTCAGACAATTTATTCAACTTTAGGCTAATGTAACCATTCTGAGCATGTTTAAGGTATACTAGACTAAGCTATGAAGTTAGAAGGTTTAGGTATATTAAATGTATTTTTTACTTATAATATTTTCAACATATGAGTTCATGAGAACATAATCAAATCAGAAGTTAAGGAGTATCTGCAGACAGTGCCACATGTAAGTATAATTGACAGAGTTTTCTCAAGATTATCCAGCTAGCATTAAGATTATAGAAATGTTATTTGGGAGTATTTCTTAACAAAATGAAAATGCAGTTATTAAGGAGATGAAAGGTTATCCACATGTCTCAAAGATTAATTTTAACTGTTATTATTTGTTACCTTATTTCTTAACTCTTATTTTCTGTTTAACTTTCAACAGAAGATGAAGTACATTGTGAAAGGCATTGTATCAATTTGACCAAAGAAAGCTGAAATTAAAATATTCAAATAATGAATTCTAGAAAATAGATTATTAAAATTGTGTTCCAAATGCATTTGCTCAGTACATAATATCATTTAAATCTTCTGAAATTAGTTGTGTTCAATTTGTTCCTCAAATTTTCATGATGCTCTCAAACTATTTTTTGCTAGAAATTTATGACTACTTATTGCCCTATACACTAAGTGCTTCCAAAATAAAATACAGTATCCCCGAAAAAGTTTTATTCTATTAAAATATATTGCTGATTTAAGTTATATTTCAAATATTTTTAATCCTGGAAGACTTTTAAAACAATTTTTTAAACTGTATTAATATTAGAAATACTAATCTCTATGCTATGAAGCTCTGTCAAACAATCTGCTAGTTTCCCAAAACAAGTACAAAATTATTACATAATTTTGTTAGAAAACCATATCACAAAACTTAAGATGCTAAACTGTGATGGGGAACCAACATTCATAAAGCCATTGCTTTTTTGTAAAGGATAAATGAGATTTTGAGAGTAGATGAGAGTATAAAATGTGTTTGTAACAAAACACATGGATGAAACCATCTTTACATATGAAATGCCATTTTTATATTTAAGTAACTATATACTTTTTTCTTAGTTGTTTTTCTTTCATGCTTTCTGTGTGTGTGTATGTTCCTGGTGATTGACCTCAGTGCTTCGTGCACACTAGACAAATGGGATGTATCAGTGAGACCCTAAATCTTTCTTTTCATTTGCACTCTCTCAGCATAAATATTAAGATCTTGTGCATAACTTGTTTTCTGGTTTCTTATGTAAATAATAAAACTTAATATTTCATCTTTCTCATTTGATATCAGATATGGAAGATGATTTTTGCATAATTATAAAGAAAATATGAACCTAATTTTGTGAAAATTTAGGAAATTTTATTAATCACCTTAAAACTGAGACAGCATTATGCAATAGGAAAGCAGTCATGTTTTATTTTGAACTACATTTCAAAAATTTAGAGAGGAAAGAATTCTTGTTTCTCACATTTATTTATTTATTTATTTATTGGTCATAATCTAAGCATAAATATTTAGATGACTGTTGCAGATATTTTTTACACTTGCAATTGCTACAAATAAAATTGGGAACTATTTCTTAGACAATATTATTGGGAACTATTTCTTCGACTAATATATTTTAGTATTGCCAAATAATTAAAAAGTTTTCATATTATATTTTCCATCATAAAAATCATAGCAGTTTATCTAAACATAGTACTGAACAACTCCAGCTTTCCTTACTTTATAGTAGGTTGTCACAGAGTCATGGACAATAAAAGGTGGTTTGCTTTTCCAGATATCTTCTATCATTCATCAGATCCAAAATTAAGAATTTAGAGTCCAGAATATATTCTCATTTAAAAATCTCTCTTAAATTATCAGAGAAGAAATTGCACTTTAACATTTTATAACACCATATATGTAGGAGTAAAAAAAATATCACAGGCTATAAAGCAGAAAATATATGGAATTACCGAATAAATGGTATACATCTTTTAAAAAGCATTTTATGCGGCCTAATGAGTTTTATCAATTTCAACTTGTTATTGATGCCAAAATTTTTCTCTCTGGAAACTCATCTATATTTTGTTTCACATTGCTGGTGAACTGCTAAAACTTTATTCTGTAAATTTAAATATGTTGCTAATACTGAAATTTTAATAAATTTCAAAAATGCATGAAATTTTTCTTACACATTAGTTATAACTATTCAATATAATTTATTCACCATCTGTTTAGATGACTTAATATCAGTTACAAAGAATGGAATTAAATTGACCTCTCACATTTTGTGATCCTCACAATGTTTGAATTGAAATTTCAGCAGCACAATAGCTCTTTGATTGATTTAAATTCTAGCTTTACAATGGCAATTCATGCCATTAATTTAATAACCTCTAGAAATTTGCCTTCGTGCATGTATACATTTTAAGAAAAAATTCTTCCAATGTTCCCAACTCTTGCCTTATACTTCATCCCTCCAGAACATGGAAAATGCATTACTTAGAATTTGAAGTACAAATATTCAGATTATGAAAAGTTTTAGTGGCCTGGAAATGTAACTGCATATTCATACAGAGATAATTTAATAGAAAGACCCACTTAACCTTAAAATCTGGCCCAATTTTTAGATATTCTTCCATAGTTTGTTAACTTTTATGGTACACCTGTGAGGTCTATAAAATTGAAGTCAGTTTTTAGGAAATGAAAAAAAGACATAACCCTTGTTCTCAAGGTGCTTACAATTTAGCAAAAACCAGATGATAGAAGAGTCCATGAAAATGAATGAGATCATGCCTGGACACAATGTCCCAGTGGGCTTTACGGTTTATAAAAGTTCTGGTACATAATAAAGAGGATTAGAAAGGAATTAGAAAAGAACTTCTCAAGGGTCTTGCTAATATCCTAGGGTTTTTAGAAAGTATTTGCGATATTTAGTAAAGTTATTGCCTTTCCATCTACTTACTATAGATAAGAATGCATCTATGTATTTTCTTCTAAATGTCATGGCAAAGATAATTTCTGGAGTTCCTATTACCTTATTTAGATAAAATCTCATATTGCTATGGATACAGACTTTTTAAACCAGCCAATAGATAAACTGTTTATTTGAAATCTGACCATCTCAATGGATATTGCTAGGAACACTTCTCTACTCTCAAATTACCATTCCCAATGTGACCTAAATATAGGACTAGTAGTTGCATGAATTCTTTTATAAATGAGGTAATATGAAGAATGTTTTTACAATTGGAAGTAAAAGATTTTGAATGTAAGGATATATTAAATCTGGAGGGTGGTTAGTGGGGAGAGATGGGGATAATATTTTTGGGTTTTGTTACCAGGGATTGAACTTAGGACACTAACCACCGAGCCATATCCCAGCCCTATTTATATTTTATTTAGAGACAGGGTCTCACTGAGTTGCTTAGCACCTTGCCATTGCTGAGGCTGACTTTGAACTTGTGATCCTTCTGCCTCAGCCTCCCAAGCAGGTGGGATTACAAATGTGTGCCACCACATCCAGCTGGGGATAACATTTTTAATAATAGATACCAAGATGCTTAGGTAAGAAATAAGATTGAATGACTGATGTATTATTTCATAACCAAAAGTTAAACATTATAAAACCTACAGATCAGTTTTAGCTAATAATCAGAAATTTGCACTGAACAAAATAGAAAAAAGAAAAAAATTCTTACTCTGATTAAAAAGGAATATATGAATTTGAGGTAACTATAATAATAAATATATTTTTATATATCACATATATATGAATATATGATTTTATTATTTTTTGAGAGAGAGGAATGAAATTTTCAGTTGAGAAATATTACACAGAGAATTTTTCTTTCTCTGCTCTTCCTTTTCAATATTTAGAGTGTTTGTTTCATTATTTTAACTTTCCCTTTGGAATATAAAATAAAATACGTTGATTAAGTCATACTAATCTTTCTCCTAAGTCAAATAAAAATGTTTCCATCCTATGCTCAATTCTCAACTTGAAGAGGAGGTAATTGCCAATCACATCTTCCCAACATACTTAAAAAAAAAAAAAGTTTAAAATAGAAACAGATTTTTAAAGGAAGAAATGTTTTTATCCCATTTTCGTAGTATTTTATTGCCTACAACCTGGCAAGAGTACATTGCATATAAAATCTCATGTTAGTAAGCAAACATGGTTTGGGTATATCGCCTCTATTTTCTTAAACTGTATTTCACCTAACCCTTTCTATATTGTCTCTAATGAACCTAAAATGTAGAACATAAGGATCTAGAACATCAATGTTTACAGCAGCTTAATTTACAATAGCTAAACTATGGAACCAACCTAGGTGCCCTTCAACAGATAAATGGATAAAGAAAATATGTTGTATATACACAATGGAATATTAGTCGTAAAGAGAAATGAAATTATGGCATTTGCCTGTAAATAATGGAACTGGAGGCCATTATGCTCAATGAAATAAGCCAATCCCCAAAAAAAACAAAGTCCGAATGTTCTCTCTGATATGCAGATGCTACCTCACAATAAGGATGGGGTAGGGGGCAGGGAAGAATAGAAGTGCTTTGGATAAGACAAAGAGGAATGAAGGGAAGGGAGGGAGAATGGGAATAGGAAAGATAGTAGAATGAATCGGACATTACTCTTCTATGTGCATATATGATTACAAGACCAATATAACTCCACATCATGTACAACCAGAAGAATGGGAAGTTATACTCCTTATATGTATAATATGTCAGAATACATTCTACTATCATGTATAACTAATAACAAATAAAAATAGAAAAATAAATAAAATAATATATAAATTTTACAAATAACATGAAAAATATATATATATAGTAAGTGGAATTCTATCCAGTTGTATGAGAGAAATTCCTGGGAATAATCCCAGGTTCATTTCTTTCTTACCACCTACATGATGCTACATTGTATGACCTTTCTCTCAGGATGTCTCTACTAAATGGAAGTTGATATTTAAGATCCCTTCCAAACCAGAATTCAATGACATTAAATAGTTATCTCTTTAATCAATATAAATAAGTTAATATAGATTCACATATATATACAGATACATAACAGATGCATGTATGTGTGTATATGTAAAACAGATTTATATTGGTACAAATATGTCCATACCCATATGGGCAAGATGCTATGACATTTCAGGTGTTCTAAATAAAAGAATACAGGAAATGGCTTTTTAATTTGGTAAATAATAATTTTATAATATTTTAATGGTATTACAGATCTGGCACCCCTGAACTCTTATCTTCATATGAAATATTTAAAAATACTTTATACATTCAATGTATCATATTCATAGCTGACATATTCTTTTTATTTAATTTTCAAAAACACAGTGAAGAATGAGATGAATCTAACATCACAAAAAACTGCTGGTAAAATAACCACTTTATAATTTCTGAAAAACCTAAGCTTCTAAGATTTTACTGTTCAAGAACAGATGTGGAAAACAAAATTTAGGATAGTATCACATAATAAATAGCTAAGTGATCTGAGCAAAAGTGACCATGGATTTATTTGGGAGTTTGTGGCCTAAAACTGCTTCTTAATCTCTTTCCTCATGTAGATTGTCAGAGTGGAGTTTGAGGTTTATCTCCAAGATACCAATCCACTTTTCAGAGAGCAACTCTCAACTTCAGGAAAACATATGCTAAACAGGTTCTTTGACTGAATTTAACCCTCCATGGGAGAAAATAATCTAGGGATTCAATTTAAAATTGTAACAAAGGATCAAATTTTGTTTACTGAAAGTCATTAGCTTGAAGTAACATCAAGTTATCATTAAAAGTTCATACTTAAAGTCTTAAGTACTAGTTTGCTAATTTTGAAATTAGTATTAGACATCTTAAACCAAAACAACTCAGAAAATTAATCTTTCTAGATTAAATGTAAATTAAACGATTAATGTGATTTTGAATGAAATTTATTTGTATCTAAAGTAAGTACCAAGTTTACCTCTGTTTTATTTTCTTCATTCATCCCACGATCTTAAACTATAGAAATAAATATAAAAATAATTCATAGTCTTGCCTCTGAGGAATTCATCCTTTCACTGAGCTATTAATTTGGGGAAATATTTTATGTAAAAGTGACTCATGATTTTTATCTTTAAGACCTTACATTATCATGGCAATTAACTCTAAATGCCTCCAGAATTATTAGGTCATGGTTTGTCTCTCCCTTGAGATCAAAGTTCTCTGCTTTACTACACTCAGGGACTCCCCACAAGTGTTATATATAACACCTGCTATTTTCAATAGTTCAGGGGTTGGGAGGTGAAGTGGAACAAGTTGTATACACATATTTTTCTGTTGAGTTCACTTAAAGACAAAGATGGGGATATGCAGATTTGTAAATTATGTGGCGCTTGATTGTCAAGCAACACCCTCTCCCAGCGGCAAGGGAATTCGACATTAAGGTAGAAACATGGGCTCCAGATATACTGTATTCCATCTCCACTGCAAGAATCAATCCAGAAAATGTTGGTATGTATTATGTTCACAACATTATTCTTTTGACTTTTTTTTTCCCCTTAGAAGATTGCAGAGCTAGAGAAAAATTAAGGAGAATTAGTTACCAGTTTGAACCACTCAAGACAATGTTTATTTGGATATCTTAGTAACACCCTAAAATATTTCCAAGTTGACTGGATTGCATTTTTATGACCTTTAAAATATTTAACCTAATCCTTAATTAAAATTTATTTTGTACATTAAATGCACTTCTTGCCTTTCATTTGCTAAACTCTATAAACTTGAAAGCTTCCCATCAAAGAAAGGACACAAGAAGTTTCCATTTTTTTCTTTGTATTGAGAACACAGATTCCTTAATAAATACTTAACTGATAGTCATAATAACCAGGACTGTCTGTACTACACATTTTTAAATACACTATTGGGACAATTATTTTATCTTTCTTTATTTCAATTTCCTGGTTTGTAAAAGGGCAGAGAAATCATTGACTTTTGTAATCTTAGAGAGCATAGGTAGGATCAAATGGAGAGAAAAAGTGTTGATTTATGTAAACCCAAAAACTCCATGAACAATGAAAAAAAACTTATGTATTGACTTTATGTCCAAATTTGAAATGAATTGAGCTCTTGATCAGAAACTGGTTCATTCTTGAAGCCTCCAGTGATCTTTCCAGAACTTACTGAGCAGCCTCATCTCTGACCTTTGGCACCATTTAAAACTCATTAACCTTTGATTTTCAGTAGACAAGTAATTTGCATTTTTCAAAAGAAAATATTTATATGAAATTACAAGTCTTTTAAAAACATGGTCTTCAATGCTGACAACTATAACTAGGATGTTAAAATCATATTAGAACTAGAAAATGAATGAAAACATATTCTAATATGAGAATCAAAAATCACAAAAGATGGGAACTGTCTAGTATCTCTGAGCAGGCCATCCCTAAGCCAAGTCACCCAAGGACCATTTATATTATTTTAAAGAACTCTAAAGTGAAGGACAAGGCATACTATTAAGTAGTTGTCTATACCAGGGTTGTTTCCTCTTGAAAGCTAACGATTTTTCAGAACATCCCACATCTATGGCAAATTGTTCTATTTGCTTAGTGCTCCTCAGTTCCTTCTTTCTTGCCTTGATTCCTTTAGTAGGCTCAGTCATGTCCCCCAAATATATCAGTTCCTTTTCTCTGGATTCTTTAGCTTATGTTATTTGTCTTTGTAATTTCCTTCAACTAAAAGGAGGTATTTTTCCTAACGAAATATTTTTTCTGTTGCAGTATTTTAATGTGACAAACATTCAGCATTATCAGAGTAAGTCCTTAAGTCTTCCCTTCTTTATCACAATTGATCTTAATTTTTTGAACTTTTTTTGTCTTATTATTCTATTATTCTTGGTTGGTAATATACTTTTAGAAATGTGGGAACTTTGGGATACTGGGGATTGAACCCAGGAATGCTTTACCACTGAGCTATATCCCCAACCCTTTTAATTTTTTATAATGAGGCAGGGTCTCTCTAAGTTGCTGAGGCTTGCCTCTAACTTGTGATCCTCCTGCCTCAGACTCCTGAGTCACAGGAATTATGAATATGCACCAAAGCACCTGGCATATGGAAACTCTTCTGTTCTATTTATGACCATATAGCTTAGTTCACATGCAAGCTTACCTTAAAGACAGCAGGTGAAGCATTTCTGAAGTAAATAGCATTTATTTTTTCCTTTATTATTTTGTCCAATCTCCAGTTTTCTCCTCAGATCCCCACATACAGCTGTTCTCATTCTCCTGAATGTCTATTTTCTTTCCCCACAAAATGTGTTTTTTTTATCCCTCAGGCTGATTCCAAGTACACAATTCTACTTTTACTCTTAAGTTTCTGCAATAAAGCTGCGTTCGTCTCCACTTGATGAGTGTGCCTTCTGAACTATATTGCAAGTGGTTCTCACTTTTATCGAATTAATTTTTCAATGCTGATACATGGAATCTGACATCTTTAGCACAGAAATCATAGGTAGGAAATGTTGATTATTTTTAAATAATCATAAAAATGTATTGATTGTGTTTAGGGAGCTATCCAAGAGAAATTAATTTCATAAAGCTGGAAAAGGATCCAGCACAGTTTCATAGTGTTGTTTAATTCATCTCCTGCACAAGGACACCCAGCCAGGGGAAAAACATGGGAACTGAAATTCACCTGCCTGCCAATTCCAAAGTCCTGAAACTTTATCATGGGGATGTACCTGTGTGAAGGGAGAAAGGTTTTTTTTTTTTTTTTCTTTTTCTTTTTTTGGTACCAGGGATTGAACCCAGTAACACTTAACCACTGAGCTACATCCCCATCCCATCTTACTTATTTATTTATTTTTATTTTGAGATAGAGCCTTGCTAAGTTGCTGAGGCTGGCTTTGAGCTGGTGATCTTCCTGCCTCAACCTCCCAAGTCACTAGGTTTACAGGCTTGCATGACAAGACCCAGTTCATTTTTTATTTTGAATGAAGGCTTCGTGCATCAAGACTGCATCCACCTGGAAGAGGTGCCACACAGCAGTTAACAAAGGTTGGTATTTTAGACAAACGTGCCTCTGACTCCTGAAATATGGAATGTCCAAAGCCCAGTACTATTGAACTGGTGGTTGATTCAGAAGAGCTGATGTCTGACTTGTTCTTTACATTTCCTGTCAGGTCCAAGTGTTCCACACTCCCCGGTAATCATGGCAGGGATTTCCCTTACAAGCTCATTGTTGAGTTTTGCAGAAGATTGAGGCAGAAATCATAGGTCTAGAATAATTTCTGAAGTCTCCCTGATATATATGAGGGTGAAGATGTAAATGAACCAGGGATTCAGATCCATGAAACACATGAGATCATTTGTCAAGTCGTATCAGTGAATATTTTCTTATGGACAAGGAAAACTTGCGCACTTACCTTAAAGTTCAATATTAGTCAATGTTCATGGTCTTCTTATTTCCCCTTTGCAGTCTATAAGAAACTCTGGTTTTATTCAGGCAAAACAGTGGAGAAAATGTTGGTTTTCTCCCTGATGCTCACCACTAGGACCATTGTTCTTCATGGTCTTCTACTGTTAATCAAGCACTGCTGTTCTGCTTACAAACTACCTTAACTTCTCTGTCTTCATTGACCACAGAGTTAGGTGAAATTCCCAAGGCCAAAGCCTTCAGAGCCCATGCTACTCAGGTCCTTCTCAGAAATCATCGGACCCCTGCTCTTCCCTCAAAGGTGACTGAGCTAATGTAGAATGAACTCAATAACCACCAGGGGTCACATTAGCTCCTCACTTCTTTAATGTCCAATGTTCTCCACCCCTATGGGGATCCTCCACCTACCACCCACAAAAGCTCAGTCCTTCCAAATTAGAGACCTGAGAAGGATACCTATAGGGGCCTGTTCCCCTATATTGCCACAACAGGAACAATTTCCACCTAATTCAGTAAAGCCAGAACTCAAGTACTTAGAAGTATGAGTAATAATTAATTACATTTTAATCTATTTTAGTGAAGAAAAAAAGTCCATCATAAATCCTACATCAGCAACAATAATAGCAATAGCTATTGTTCCATTGTAAAACTGCTGAAGAATAGAAGAATAAAACACCATTTGAAATGAGTTTTGCTAATAATGTATGTGTATATGTATTTGGGTTTGGATAATATTGCATTTTTAATTGGGATTTTGAGATTTTTGACAGTTTGCCTACAAGTCCAGTTCCATGATGCAAATCAGCAGGAACTCCAAATTAAACTAAAACAAGGAACATTAAAAATATACTAAGAATATTAATCAACATGGTTAATTTGTTTTGAGTTCTTTTGCAATCATGAACCACTGCAATTTCTTTAACCATTTCCAATTCTGTTTGTGAAGCATAAAGTGTGTTCATAAGTTATCTAATAGTAAGAGTGACTGGAGAGAGGGATATTTCACTTTGAGCACCAGAGTTAAATTTCACAAGAATATGGATTGGATTTTATCACTGCTTTTTGCTAAATTCAATAGTGTGTTCACTGAGTAAAATCAGAGACAGAACCTTGAGTCAGTAAGGTAGCCAGCCAGGGAGCGGCCAGGTGCTGGATATTAATAGGTCCCCTGGGAGCTGAGGGTGGAAACAGTGGTTAGGACAGGTTTCAATAGCAACAAAGTAGTCACACAAGGAAAGCCTTTCTGTGGAGAGAGTCACCTCCCTGGCAGGTGGGGTATTGGAGAATTAACTGAGGGTAACACAGAAGTCTTGGAAGGTTTTGATAACTAGCTTCAGAAGTCCAGACAAAATGCTCCCATGACTGAAAGTAAATGACATTAGTTATATTTCTCTTTATTGATCTCTTACTATGTGCAAGGCATTCTGATATTGTTAAAAAAAAACAGTGAAAGTGATATAATTGTTACTATTTTATAGATTAGGAAATTGAGGCTCAGGTAACACACAAGTACTCAATGCATAGTCCCATGCTTCTAACTTATCTGACCTTTAGGAAGATTTTTGGTATAACAGACTAAGACAAGATACTAGGGCAGCCGATGAAGTCAACTAAGCAATTCAAGTGTTATGATTTAGATGTGGTATCCCCCAAAAGCTCATGAATGAGACAATGCAAGAAGGTTTGGAGGAGAAATGATTGAGTTACAACCTTAATATAATCAGATAATTGATCCCTGATGTGATTAACTGAGTGGTAACTGGAGGCAGGTGGGTTGTGGCTTGAAGAAGTAGTTCATTGGGGGTGTGGCTATGGAGTATATATTCGTATATGACAAATGGAGATGTTTCTCTCTACTTCCTGATCATCAATTGAGCTTCTCCCCTCTGCCACACTCTTCCGCCATGATGTCCAGTCTCACCTTGAGTCCTGAGGAATGGAGCTGTCCTTCTTTGGACTAAGACTTCTGAAACCGTGAGCCCTCAAATAAAATTTTCCTCCTTTAAAATTGTTTTGGTCAGATATTTTAGTCACAGCAGTGAAAAAGCTTGACTAAAACATCAAATATTGTGGTATTAGGTAGAGGTGTTACCACATACAAGCTACAAAGTTGAGGAGAAAGAATGTAATAAATTCCATGGTCCTTCTACCAAGCATTTTTAGGTTAGTTTCCCACCCCAACCAGCCCCACCAGTCCTTTTGTCCCAGGTGGCAAGTTTCAGAAACTCTCTTATACAAAGTGGACATTTTCCCTCATCTGTGCATTCATTCCTGGGACATATATGAATTACCTGAATCAATATAGCTTTCAAAAGGTCATTTTCTGGCAGGGTACCCAACACTAAGTGCAGAGAGACTTTCCTGTCCTTTCCCCCACTCTTCCAACAGGTTCTGTCACTTTGAGACAGGGTAGAAGCTTACTGTTAGAGAAACGGGTAGAAGGACAACCACAGTCTTTGCATTCACATGTCCTATAAAGTTTTAAAATCTATATATCCCCGAGTGTGTTTCAGGAAGGTATGTGCAAGGTAACCTGCAGTCTAGTCTTACTACTGGGAGAGAGCTAACTTTCAGCAAGGGTTATAGCAACCTCTTCTCCCTTTCTTGAACTTAAAGAGCAAATCAAGGTATATGGGAGCTCTTGGACTCACAAGTAGTATGCTGATGTCTCTGAGAACCCTCAGAGTGGAGATTTCTCTTTCTAGAACACTGCGTTCCCTTCCCTTCCCATGCACATTTCTTCATTCCCATGGAAGGAAAGTCTTGCCACTGAGACTAGAGTTCATCCTCAGTTGATTTTTCTTGTTTGTTTGCTTGACTTTTTTTTGGGGGGGGGGCGGGGGAGGTGGCTATTTGTTTTGTTTTTTCAGACAGGAATGGTTCCAGAGAAGTTGTATATGGAAGAAAGTGTCCCCAGATATGAAGTGCTGAAGGGCAGGCAGCCAGGCTGACCATTAAGTTTATGATCCTTTAAATAACTTCTTCAGTGTAAAATCCTAATAGCCAAGAATATTGTTTCATACTATATGGAAAAGTTATATGAGTTTGTGATTTGCTTACAACAATTTGTGCACTTAAATATTTGATAGAAAGAACATTTTAGAAATGTTCCAGGATGATAACCTGTCTTCCTGTATGTCCTAGTCATGTTACTATAATGACAATAAAATTTTATCTTTTCTTCCAGCTTTTCCTTTGTTTTCTTTGATCCTATCAATTGCACTAACTTATCTATTCAGGATCTTGTCTTCTATTTAGAAACCTACTTTCATTTCATACAACATGTTTTTTTTTTTTTTTTCAGTTCCTAAAGTACTTATTTATAAATCTTTCAGAGTACGTACTTTTAAATCCTGACACCTGAGCATACTGAATGTTATGTGTGGTTGAGCAAGTAAATTCTTCAAAATTGTGCATTTTAACAACATCGAGAATTTCAAAATCCCAAAACATTTGTGTGAAATAGCTTATGTTTTGTCAACAGGTGAAAAACAAAACACACTGATGTTTGTATATTATTTGTGCTATCTAATTTGTTGCATTTTAAAGTTTGTTAGAATTTTAGAACACACTTGCATTATATACTAAACTAGAGGTCATGAGTGAAGAGACACTTTCTTTAAATATTGAATTTGACTTATTTCATTGGCACATATATTTTACTTCATTTATCCTATAAGCTACTGAACTTCAACTAGGTCACATCATTCATTTATATAAAGACCCAGAGCTAGTAAATATCACAATAGGAATTCAAAGAGAGATCTGAGTTTCTGCCTGCCATTTTTTCAGCATAATCATTTTTATACCTACATGGTGGAAGGTTCACTCATGGATTTTCCTTCCACCTCTGAATGTTCATTATGACTCCTTATGCTTTAAAGTATCAGAATATTACACTTTCTGCTTCTCACACTAGGGTTACTATCTCCTTGAGTATTCTGATATGTTCTAGAGGGTAAGAAATGACTTGGGCTAGAAATTAGTAAAGGTCATAACAAAGAAATTTAGCAAAAAATAGATATATGGCTTTTAATAAAATAAATGACACTCATCCATGCTCTTAAGGAAAGGGAGTTATGGCAATAATGAAGTAACTTAATTTAGCTATCAGACTGGGTAAGCCTAAATTTTCTGCTATAGTATGACTAAGAATGGAAGAAAACTGGAGTTGTAACCTAATACATCTTTGAAAAAATATTTATCAGTATATTAAAAGCACTCAGTTATAAAAAATCTTTTCAAGAATTTAGCCCATAATATATAAATATATGTGTATAAAGACATATAGTGAAATTATTTGCAATGATAGAAGAGCAAATACTTTTATTTCTATCAATATAGGACTAGTTCAATAATTTATGATACAAGTGAGTAATGAAATATAATACAAATACACTTGTGTATATCGATGTGGTAAAAACACATGTGGTGTTAATAGTACGTCTTGGAGATGGTTAAGTGAAAAACAAAGAAATATGCAAATCAGTTTCAAAGCACATACATGCATAGAATATTCTGGATACATATATATGAATCTTTTAAAATATTGCCAGCAGATAGCAAAGAGAACAGAAAATCAGTCATGAAAGACAGACATTTCCATTACTTATTCTTTTGTACTTTTGGTTTTTATTTTTTTTTACATATACATGTTTTTAATAAAAAATAACAGATATTGTAAAAAATATTCACAATAAAACATTTTTATTCATATAGGCAGGATTCTAAGATTGACTCCAAATTCTAGTACCCAGGTGTACATGCCCAGCATAATTCCCAGCCTTTGAGTACAAGAGAGGCCTCTCAAGAGGATGGATTTCACTTCTTTGATTAGGTTACATTATAAGGTAAAGGTGAGTTTTTGCAGGTATAATCAAAATCTCTAGTCAACTGACTTTTAGTTAATCAAAAATGATATTCCCTGGGTGAGTCTAACCTAATCAAGAGTGTCCTTTGAGTTGATAGATATTTTCAGAGCTGATGAATGATCTGTAGCATTATAAGACACTGATAATTACAACTATTGAATCAGTTTTATTTTTGTAGAATACTAGTGACCTAAGTTATTTTGCTGTCCTATTTTTGTAAATCACATAAAATTACAAAAGAGGATTCTGATGGTAGGTATTTTGTACATATATGCATATGTTGCCTGGATCAAAATAATAAATAGCAAAGAAAAAAATGGAACCTAGAAGTCAGATATTTTCCTGTCAACCTTGAAAAAGGCCATGTTATCAGGAAGCCTATATGACAGTGATTTTTCAAGCAACCTTTATTTACTGAGAGTAATCCCTGGCTGACAGACTGATCACACCCTTATGAGGGTCTGAGCAGAGGACCCAGTGAAGCTATGCCTAGGCTCATAACCCATGAAAACTATAAGAACATAAATATGTGCTGCTTTTAACTGTTAAGCCTGTGTTAACCATTTATGCGATTATAGAAAATTAATAGGAGTACTTATTATACACCAGCTTTATGTACAATAGGGTAAAGAAAATTTTCTCTAATAACTAAGCAAGGAGAATTGAATTCCATGAACTTTAATTTTCATGATGTAGCACCCATGTGTGGGAATAGAGAAACTACCACCACCTCTGCCAAAATAGAAAATTTATAGGACTCTGAGGGTCAACCTTGCCTCGTATGTTTCAATACAGATTACTGATGTTGACTTCTTGGAGAGCATTGGTATTTACCTAGTCCACTTATCTGTTACCACAGAGAATACCTCCATTTGGAAATAGTGGACAGGTGGCCAAAGGAACAGGTGTCAGTCTTACTCTAATAATGGGTCATGACTAGGGAAGATAAATAAGGATCATAGTAGGTGATAGCAGCTGTGAAAATGAGTTATGTAGAAGTGAAGCAACAGAATAGTGGCTCTAAATCTCGCATATCCATCACCTGATGAGCTTTCAGAAGCAGTTTCCTCAGCTGTAGGTCTACAGTAAGGCACAGGGGCTGGTCTTCTCAACCACCCTGTCAAATGATTCTTACCAGAGGCTTGGGGGACAGTGTGGGGCTACTGTTTATGCAGCACTCCTTTAGAACTGGGGGCCTTATCCCTTGCCTGTGGTGTAGGTTTATCCACAGAAAACGGACTCAGGCTCCACCCACTGGGGGAGCCTCATGGCATTTGGCTGGGTGGGGCTTGTTTCTATGTCTAAACAAATCCTTGGGTGAGTCTGATATGTACCAAGCATTAAGTGCCAACATCTCTGGAAATGAGCTAGAAAGAGAACTGACCTGAGAAAAGGATATGTACCTTGAAAGAATGTAATACTTTTTAAATGGGCTTCTTTGGGCAAATGGATTATTCTTTCTATGATTTAGGATAATTCTACCTGGAAAATACATATGAAAGAACTTCTCTATTCTTAAGGATACACTGAGGAACAAAATAAAATTTTGTATATTAAAAGCTTTGAAAGGCAAAATGATTTTACCCATGTAAAATGTTAAAATATTTCAAAATTATATAGTATTATCAAAATATGATTTTTTCTATAGATGTGGTATTCTATAATTCAATAATATTTTTATGCACATAGACCCATCATTTACCTTCAACAAAAATAATTTGTTTCTCATTTAGATAATTGGTTCTAGAGCTACATAAGTTCAGATAAAATGATTGATTGAAACTGTGATTTCATTTTCCTTGCTTTTTTTCATACCAGGCGTCAGCACCATAATACCAAGTGCACAAAAGATGCCTTGCGTTTTTCAGCAAAGTTTTGCAATGCTACCTAATTGGTCTAGCACCTGTATGCAAAATCTATAATCACAGGAAAGGTAAATTCTTTTTAAAAAATGTTCTTTTTAGATTTATATTACACTAGTGTATTTTGACACATTATACAATTATGGAGTATAACTTACTTTAATTAGACTCCTATTTTTGTGGCTGTAGATGACATGGAGTTACACTGATAATATATTCATACATGAATGTAGGAAAGTTATGTCCAATTCATTCTGTCTTTCCTATTCTTATCTCCCCTCCCTTCCCTTCATTCCCTTTTGTTTAATACAACGAACTGCTCTTCTTCCCTCCCCTCACTGTATTGTATGTTAGCTTCCGAATATCAGAGAGCATGTTTGACCTTTGGTTTTTTGGATTGACTTATTTCACTTAGCATTATGCCCTCCAGTTCCATCCATTTACCATAAAATACCATAATTTCATTCTTTTTTATGGCTGAGTAATATTCCATTTGTGTATATATAACACGTTTTCTTTATGTATTCATCTGTTGAAGGGCACCTAGCTTGGTTCTGTAGCTTAGCTATTGTAAATTGAGCTGCTATAAACATTGATGTGGCTGTGTCACTGTAGTATGCTGATGTTAAGTCTTTTGGGGTATATACCAAGGAATGGGATAACTGAATCAAATGGTGGGTCCATTCCAAGTGTCAGAGGACTATCCATAATGCTTTCCAGAATGGTTGCACCAATTGGTAATTCAATCAGCAAACTATGCATGTACCTTTTTCCCCCACATCCTTGACAACATTTGTTACTTATATTCTTGATAATTGCTATTCTGAGGGTAGTGTGAAGGAATCTGTGTTTTTTTTTTTTTAATTTAGCTTTTAATTTTTTACAGACTGCATTTTGATTCATTGTACACAAATGGGGTACATAATTTCGTTTCTATGGTTATACACAATGTAGATTCATATCATTCATGTAATCATACATGTACATAGGGCAATGATGTCTGTCTCATTCCACCATTTTACATACCCCCCTCCCTCTCATTTTCTACATATTCTAAAGTTCCCCCATTATTCTCTCATTCCCCACCCCCACCCCCATTATATATCATCCTCCATTCATCAGGGAAAACATTCAGCCTTTGCTTTTTTGGGCTTGGCTTATTTCACTCCAATTCCATCCATTTATTTGCAAATGCCATAATATTATTCTTCTTTATGGCTGAATAGTAATGCAACTCCACCAGCAATGTAAAAGTGTGCCTTTTCCCCCACATCCATGCCAACAACTATTATTGTTTGTGTTCTTGATAAAAGCCATTCTAATTGGAGTAAGATGAAATCTTAGAGTTGTTTTAATTTGCATTTCTCTAATTACTAGAGACGCTGAACACTTTTTTATATATTTATTAATTGCCTGTGTGTCTTCTTCTGTAAAGTGTCTGTCCAGGTCCTTGGCCCATTTATTGATTGTGTTCTTTATATTTTTGTTGTAAAGTTTTGTAAGTTCTTTATAAATTTTGGAGATAAGTGCTCTCTCTGAAGTGTGTGTAGAAAAGATTTTCTCCCATTCTGTAGGCTCTCTCTTCAAATTGGTGCAGCTACTCTGGAAAGCAGTATTTTGGAGAATCCTAAGAAAACTTGTAATGGACCCACCTTTTGACCCAGTTGTCCGCTCCTCGGTTTATACCCAAAGAATCTAAAATCAGCAAAGTATAGTAACACAGCCACATCAATGTTTTTAGCAGCTCTGTTCACAATAGCTAGATTGTGGAACCAACCTAGATGCCCTTCAACAGATGAATGGATAAAGAAACTCTGGTATATAATTTTAATTTATATTTCTCTCGAAATGTAGAGATTGCTAGCGCTGTTGAACATTTTTCATATATCTGTTGACCAAATGTATTTCTTTGGTGAAGTGCTTGTTCAGTAGGGAAGGTAAATTCTAAGGGCATGGAAATTAAGGAAAGTTTTCAAAGGAGGTGAATATTAGCAAAGATGAAATATATATTAGCCAACTGAAGCCTCGTAGCATCCATGGGAAATTGTATCAGTTATGCTTTTGGGATGCAAAAACAAAAGCCCTGTCTTGAAGAGGCTTAAATAACATGAAGATTTTTATTTCTCATAGCATGTGTAGACAGTCAGTGCGGAGTTAATTTAGTGGATTTAGGACATTATTATGAAGCCAAGTTTCTCTTTCTGCTCTGCTATTCTCAGAGTGAGTATTGTCTCTTTAAACTATTTAGAGTTTCACATCTTCCCAAAACATCATCTGAGAGTAGGAACAAAGGGAAAGTCTTATTTTGTTCCTTTTAAGGACTAGTCTTTAAAACTGTCCCTCTGATTGAAAGGTTAGCATGCTGAGAGAACCATGGGCTTAGACTAATCACAATTCATCCCTGGGAGCTCTGGAGGGGCCCAAATTTTCTAAAGAAGAAGCAAAAGAAGAAGTTGTTTGATTTTTCTGTTTTACAAGGAAGAAAGGAGTGGGAAGGCTTTGGGGGAGGCAATCAGATTTCAGACAGTTTGTAAGCAAATAGAACATTGCTATAGTCAGCATATTTCTGAAACTGCAACTAATTCCATATAACTGGGTTGTAGAGGCTGAGCTTGATGGGGCATGGACAGTGAAGAGTTTCACATTTATCTAAAAAAAGAAGCTAGGAAATGTCACAGTGAAAATTGTATTCTGGAAAGATCATTCTAGAAATATGATTTTAAAGGCATGTAGACCAACAGGAGGAGAACAGGAAGTTCAGATAAGGGATTAGGAGAGGCTGTCCTTAAGTATTGTCAGTGTACATGTGTTCCAGAGCTGCTTGAGAGATAATAGGATTTATTTGCCAACTATGTGGCAGGGACGGGTGGTAAAGTCACGACCAATGTCAGTACCATTCAGTTCCCAATATTTCATATGCTTATACATTAAAACTGTATGATAAGAGAGGTTAAAAACAAAATGCTCCCAGGAAGAACTGACAAAGCACTAATTTAATTAAGGGAAATAGTTTTTAAAATGGTAATCAATAAAGGCATCTCAACTTTATGGCATAAATAAGTCACACATTTTTAAAATCACTTCCTGTGGATATATGTTTAAAATATTATTCTACTTATTCTTTGTTTAGCATCCTCATTTTAACATCTTCGGCTCTAGATATCTTACTCCCTGCTGCCGGAAAAAAATCTAGTCCACTGTTGAAAACACTGCAATTTAACGTCTTTCAAAATTCTGATGTCATTTTTCTTCAAGGTTTTTCTTAAAATACTAAAGATCCAATCCCATTTTTTCTGTGATTGGTCACCTTTACATTTTAGCAGAAATGATTCCAGGAGCACCCATCAGGTCTTCAGAGAGCCAGTCCCTCTTTCGGGAGTAGCTCACACTGGAACTCCCCTGGTGCTGGCAGGGATAAGGCTGTAATCTATGTCTGTGTTATGGCATTTCTTCATGTAGAGCAGTGCTGTGTGCAACTGTCAAACTCATGACCTTCAACTCACTGGCAACAAACTAACCAAGTGGCCTCACAGCTGAAAGTGGAATGGAATAATTCCCCCATAAATGTCTGCTTTAGAGTCTGATCCAACAAAAAATACACTCTGGCCTCCTTAGCTGGAACACACTTCCTCAGAGGGATCAATTAAGTCACTAGAACTGTCTTTTGTAGAAATCTGCTTTTCTAAATCTCAGAAATAAAAATCTTTTCACAGTCCAAACAAGGCAGCTGAGTAAGACCTACAAGTAGAATTTAAATTGTTTAATCATGGCGATTAACTGAAGCAATTTCTAAGATTCTTTAACTCCATTTCTATGGCCTTTTTTTCTTCCTCTTGGAATGTTAAAGGAGGGAACCAGATTTTTATTCTTTATTGGGTAAATTCTCTAAAATATTTTCTTGCTATGTAAATATAAAGCATTATTTAGATTACTCAAAAGAGATTTCCATATCAGATTCGCTGGTTGAATACTCTTCTAGATTGATGAGCGTATTTTGTGGGGAAGATAGACTTTATTACCAACTTCATAGGTTTTATATGCTCCCTTCACATCTAACAGTACATTTATGAAAGTTTTACCCAGTCATTTTATGAACTCAAAAAGAAGCTAGGTAAAAAAGCAAAACCTCAATAGCTAAACATCTAGAAATGGAGCAAAATGTACCACATTAAATACTGAAATGCAATTGTTATATTGTTGATATCAAGGTTTGCTGTAAAATGAACCCTACAGACCAAGATAATAGCTTCATTGTTATCTCATGAGTTTTCAGTTACCATGCAAGACACTCTGTATCCAATAGCTGTTGAACTTGCTGAGAAGCTGACATGACAGAAGAGAATTCTTTATGCCTTTATCTTTAAACTATTTTTGTCAAGAAAGAGAGGACTAAATTGTGTCAATTCAATGGCAACATCTGATTTTGTTTGTTCTGCATTAGTTACTTCGGCTTTTCCAACCCTTTTTAACCCATTCCTCCATCTATGAACCAGTTCTATTATGCAAGTAGTAATACTATCTCCATGTGTTAATCTTAAAATGTACTTTCTGATATGCAACATAAAATTCAGCAAATAAAACAAAAATACTGATATGCATGGCTCTGCCTTTCAATGAACTGCATCCATGGAACAAAATATTTTTAGGACGATAAAAATACTGGAAATTTTTCATTAGTTTTCATCTAACTAGAATTACAATTTCACATTTTGTAACAATATAATTTATAAGTTATAAAAATGTGCAAACATCACTTGGGATCTACAACATTTCAACTTTCTGTACTTGATCTGTTTTTATAAAATTATTTTAAGATCATTCCCATTTTGCCAGCATTAACCTTTAGCTTTTAAGATTAGATAAATTCTCTTTTTTAAAAGATTTATTCTGACTTCCAAAGCACAGGTGTTGTATATAAAATCAGATGTCAACATGAACAGAATTATATATATATATGTGTGTGTGTGTGTGTGTGTACATATATATGATATATAATATATATTATATATAGAAAATACATTTATATATTGTTTTAAAATCTATACAATCTCTGTACTTTTATTAAAACACATACAATGATAGACATTTGCAATCATGGTTTGAAATCAAATGAAATTGGAAGCTAGGTTCTGTCCTTGACATCATTGGAGGAGATTATTAAACCTCCTGAGCACTGATTCTCTATAAGTAAGAAAATACTCTTATCTCAAAATCTCATAAAGGTAGGGGAGGAGGGGTAGGAAAAATTTTAAATAAGGTCATATGAAGAGTATTATGTAAATGTCAAAATTAAGTAACTCTACTTTCCTCTCTGAATAGGGACCTTATTTCAAGTGAAGAAGGTCCAAATATGTCTCATTTTTGATAAAAAAAAAATTGTTTCATTTTAGAGCATTCTCTCATCTCTCTTTGTATCTGCAAATTTCTTTGAGTTCCTGTGACATTTTTATTTGGAAGAGAATCATGTTAAATTTTGTACTCAATCTGAGGTCCCTAGCATAGTACATTATACACAGAGGATGTCAGTACATATTTTGGGAAACTTGTAGCTTTTATACTGAATATTTTAATGAAAATATGAAATACTTAAATAGATTTATGACTTACAACTTCTTAAGCACAGCAATGTGAAAATTCTAGAATATATTTACTTTGTCCATTAAATTTATCTCTCACTCTTCAAGCCATGTTTCCTTAATTATCTCAATTATCCTATTCTTGGTACAATATTGTCTTGAAAAGGGAATATTCCAGAGGAATAAAAATATTCTTTGGCAGCTATATCTCACAACTTTAAACTATTTTGCTTTCTGAAATCATTAAAAATGGAACACATTTCCCACATTTCCTTCATTTTTTATTAAAACTATAAGGTCTTGAATCTTTCCTTCTTAACTAATTTTACCAACTGAACAGCACCATGTTCTCTAAGAAATTTGTGTCATTAAGACTTCTGAAATAAATTAACAAACCATAGAAAGAAATGATGTTAATTCCATTTTAATGTTCTTTACACTATAAAATGCAATGTGGTTACTGTTTATTACATTACACCTTATAGTTGCAGTTGGAAAACATCATATTTAATATTACATGGAAGAAAATGACAATAATTTTCCATCCCAAACCTCAAATATTTTAAAGCTCTTAAAAATGAATTCTACCCTTCTTTACATGTCACACATTTTTTTTTGTTGTTGTTCATTTTGCTTTGTAATCAGTGGAGTTTGGTTCATCTCAAGTCTCATACCTTTGCATTCTTGGTAGAAACTCCTGACTGTTGAGCTGTTCTTTCTGCTTTCTGGAAGATTCTGCTCCCAGGGCCTATGTGGCTCACCTCTTAACTGTCACTTCTTCACAGAGAGCTATTGACCTGACAGCCTACAGGAGAGCTCAACTGTCCTTCCATCTCCTACTGGATCTTTTCTAATATTTCAACCATTTTCTTTGTTTACATTCAGAATGTGTTCAGATGAGTATCAGAAATTTGGAGTGATATTGATTTATGTAAGTGTGATAATTCCCTGTGTAACTGAAATATCCAGAGGGAGGTAGAAATCAGTTCAAAGAGCTTCCCTGAGAGTCTCCCAAGCACATAGGGATGTGGCAGCAGCAGTGGTATGTATCACAACCTCAGAACAAAGATGCTATTTTTTCCTAGTGACTTTCTCTTAAGTATGAGGCAACTTTCTCTCCAGAGATTTGAAGAATCTTCCCCTTCTGTTTTGTTGGCTAGACTATGATGTTTTGCCCTTCCTAAACTAAGCCAGGTCAAATGAATGTACTGATTTTACTTAGGGCTAGATTATTCAACCAGTTGTTTTCAAAGACATAAAATTACTTTTAGAGCAATTAGGTTTATACCAGGTAGGAGGGGAGACATCAGCTTCCCCAGAAGTGTATGAAATGCATGTGGACAGAGTAATCCCCTAAAAAAAATCAAAGCAAAAAAATGCTAAGAGAAAAACAAATGTTTCCTATGACCCTGTTTAATTATTTGTAACTCTTTTGCCATGTAAAATTACTGACTTTACTGTCTTTGATTTGTTTTATTTGCTACCCATAGAGAATGCAAATCCTGAATAACAGAGATGTGGCATATTTGGTCTGCTGCTCTGTACTCAGAGGTTGTTTGGCATTTGGTATATTAAGAAATATTTGTATTCTAAATAAAAGTCACTCTATCAATGCACTGTGCTTTTTCCACCTAACTTTTACGCATCCTTTTGGTTTTAGCTTTGACACATCACTTCCTCTAGTATAATTTAACTTATGTACAAAACTTAGTATCACACAACATTATAATGTAATTATGTATTTAATAGTCTGGGTCTACCAGGAGACCAGGAACTCCAAGACACTGGTCTCCAAATTGGTCACTGCTACATTGCCAATGTTGAGCATTATTTGTACAACACAACAGGAACTCAATGTATATTTGTTAAATAAATAAATGAGGACTACATACTATAGATTGTACTCGAAAGTGGTCTTTTTTCAATAAATGTTAGTCATACAGGCAAAAGCGTTGTAATCTTCAGTTTGATATTTCATTATGGCAACCTTCTTATTGTGCTGGTTTAAGATCACAAAACCCTGCAGTCACCATAAATAATACAAACAAATTAAGAAATATGTAGCAAGACAATTGTTACAAGTACAGGTATTAGCTAATGGTAATCATCTGAAGTTCAACTGGTTCTCACCAAAGTAAAATATTAATTCTAGAATGTGGCCCCGTCCTTTCAAAAACCAACTTTTAGTGCTTAGGAGTAAAGAGAGCTCATAGAAATATGAGAGTTTATTCATTTATGAGAGAAACTACAAGAACTAGAGTAATTCTATCTAGTTCATGGTATCAGAGCAGTCTCCTCTGAGGTCATGTTACATGGAACTCAGACATCAGAAATTTGCCTTGGTAGCCAGGCAAGGTGGAACATGCCTCTAATCCCAGTGGCTCTGGAGGCTGAGACAGGAGGACTGCAAATTCAAGGCCAGCCTCAACAACTTTGTGAGTCTCTAAGTAACTTAGTAATACTGTCTCAAAAAAAAAAAAATTAAGAAGGACTGGGGATGTTGCTCAGTGATAAAGCACTCCTGGGTTAGATCACCACTAAAAGAAAAAAAGAAAAAAACATTTGCTTCAGTAGTAGTAACTTTAAGAGGAAAAAAAGTATCTATCAGTCAAATTATTCAAGTTCTTTCTCACCATGTAAATGACCTGGTCAATTTTTTAACTGTAAATTCAATTGATCAAGACTAAAATTTAGTCATATAACTTTCAGGAAACTTCTGCCCAATATAGGTAGAGCTTTGTTAATTCAATCAGAATATTTGAATTCTTAGTTTTTATAAAATTATGTTTTAATCCCTTGTTTTGTTTCATTTTGTCCTAATGAACCTAAATTTATATCCACTATATCCTGTTATATATAATAAACCTAGCTTTAATTATAAACGAAACTTGTCTGTTTCTAGAACAACTTTCTTGATTAGAGAAAAAATGTTTTGATACACTTAAACATTTTACTTTAGGTTAGTTCTTCAGAGCAAGCTGACCTCCCATTAAGTATCAATTTTGTGGTTAAAATTTCTATGTAAGCCCATGTAAGCCTATAAAAATATTTCCTTCAAGTCCCAAAGAAGGAAAAATGTAATATTTTAGTTCATTTTATTTTCTACACTTTCCTTTGTCAAGATGTCTACTTAAGTTTGAAATTCCATAGAACTTTTGATGTCAACTCATATTACTAGTAACTTTTTCTTTCTCTTTATTCAGCTGGACTTCTTGTCATCTGGGGCTCCCGACAACTGTGAAAACACTTTCTTGGTGTCTTTGAGTAAACTCAAGAAGAGGTAGTTTAATTTTACTTGCTAGTCTTTGGTATCATAAGTCATCCGAGGTCAGTGTTCTTAAAATGCATATATTACTTACTACTTTCATCTAGGCGTGTGTTTTTACCTTTTTATGTTGTATATTTCTAGGATCATTCTGATGCAAAGAAAGATGAACTATATATCTAAGTAAAGCAGTGTCATATAATCAAAATATCAATGACCACAGAGAGGGTTTATTGACATGCTTACCTGAGGTTTTCCAAAAGTTATAGAAGTGTTTGTCATTTGGACATTTTTTTTAATGGAAACTTAAGAAACTCATATTTTACTTGGGGATGGAAAAGCATTTCTATTTTAAATAAGATGAGTCTTATGCAGTTTAAGTAAATTTTAAAACCTTTTAAAATGGGTTTGATTATTGATAATATTGATTGCAGAATGGCATGAGTACACTGAATAACTTATTAGTACTGGAAAATAGACAATAGGGTATTTCCCTTCTCCCTGATTTTCCTTCCCTCCTGCCTCAGTTTTCTCTAAGACAGCATACTAATAAGGGAAGGATTACACAGGACAATGTTCTTATCCATGCTAGCTAGTGGTAATCATCTGAGTCAGGAAGACAGGTGTAGAACCTAGTTAACAGCCCCTCAAGACTGAGAAAATCCTACCTGATTATGTCTGTAACCATGCAGTGCCCCATGCAGGAGAAACTGAGCTGTTAGCACCCCTTAGGGAATTCATTATTTGAAAACTTGTTTTGGTCAGCCTATCTGTGCTGACAGAGTACTGAGTAAGGGGTGAACCCTGACTGCTCCTGCTGCCACGTGTGCACCCTGCTGCTGAAGCTACCACTTCTCCCTTCTCCTTCCACCGGTTTCAGGTTTCCTAACCTCATTGTCACATTCTCTTCCAAGAGTTAAATGGAACATGATCTTAAAATATCACAACTGTATAGCTACCTAGGAAAGATGAATAGTATCAGGAGGATGAAAAGGCAGAAAATGGATAAATAAAATTAAATGTAACAGGATAACCCAGCTGAATAAGACTGTGGGAACAAATTGAGGTCATAATAATGTTCTTACCAAATCCTGCTAGTTTCTCCCACAAAAGTGGATGATCTCATCATCCCCCTTCCAAGTCTCCTCATTGTATGTTTTGTTCTTTTGTCTGGAGATCTGAGTTGTGAAGTCACATGAGGAAGACGTCACCATTTCTGTGATTCTTACCTCCTAAGATACTGATCACTTTGCCTGGATTTTCTTTTGCTGGTTCTCTAAAGGTTGCAAATCACTTGCAATGACAAGTGACTGGGTGTTGTTTTTAGATTTCTATCTTGACAACACAGTCCAAACTACCTGGTTGGCTCCTGGATTGGCTCCTACAGTTAGATATAAACATGGTACTTAGGGAAGTATATTGAAACACTCCCCCTTTTGACTTCCCTTAAATTTGGACAGATGCTGGCCAGCTCTAGCTATGCTCATTCAGAGCAGTTCAATTGATGTAGCAGTTGTTTTTCTCTGGGACATTTATACATGTGTTTCTGTTGAGCCCTTCCCTTTGATAAAGAAAAGTACATATACCACAGTTTCTTCATCCATTCATCTGTTGAAGGGCTTCTAGGTTGGTTTCACAATCTAGCTATTGTAATTGAGCTGCTATAAACATTGATGTGACTACATCACTGCAGTATACTGATTTTAAGTCCTTTGGATATAAACCAAGGAATGGGATAGCTGAGTCAAAAAAGGTGGGTCCATTCCAAGTTTTCTGAGAAATCTCCATACTACTTTCCAAAGTGGTTGTACCAATTTGCAACTCCACCAACAACATATGAGTGTGCCTTTTTCCCCACATCCATACCAACACCTATTATTGCTTGTGTTCTTGATAATAGCCATTCTAAATGGAGTAAGATGAAATCTTAGGGTGGTTTTAATTTGCATTTCCCTAATTGCTAGAGATGTTGGACACTTTTTCATACATTTTTTAATAGCCTTTGCAGGTAAATGGATGAAATTGGAGAATATCATGCTAAGTGAAATAAGGCAATCTCAAAAATCCAAAGATCAAATATTTTCCCTGATGATTGGATAATGATGGATAATAATGGGGGTAGGGGATGAGGGGTAAGAGAAGAATGGAGGAACTTTGGATTACGTAGAGGAAAATGAGAGGGGGAGGAGGAAGGGGTATGAAAGATGGTGGAATGAGACCGACATTACCCTATAAACATGTATGATTACACGAATGGTGTGAATCTACATCGTGTGAAACCACAGAAATGAAAAATCGTATCCCATTTGTGATGTGCAGGGCCAGTAGACTCCCAGTGACTGGTTTTAGTCTCATGGTATCTGGGCTCTGCCATACAATCTTGCCTTGGGGCCTCCATTACTGTTGGGAACTATTAACTATTAACCACTACCCTTAGGCTATTGGTGTACTTGACAAAAGGCAGGTTCTGAAGCAGTTGCCCACTGCACCTACTTCTCTGTTGCTCTGTTTCCTTATGAATCACCCTACCCTCAGCAGCCAAGTCAGCACCTGAGACTTCCTGATGACTGTCACTTCCTATGACAGAAGCAAGAGCTGGGGAAATCCAGGATTTCTTCTGCTTATAATCTAGTCCAACACTTTGTTCCCTGGCTTGTTTGAACTCACTTCACTGCAGGAGGGAAGAAGCAGAAAGTCCTACTTGGCTCCACATTCAAGTCACATTTCACAAATTCAGTTAACACCTGCTCAAGTTAATGTGTCAATTTTTATCTAACTCCTGCATCTACTTTAGGATCTAGAACTGGAGAGAAAGAAGTCTCTGCAAATGATAGCACTTTATTTTTGTGAGATGGTTGTTGCCTCTCTCCCATTCTCTCTCTCCTCTCCTACGATGCCCTCATACCAATCAGTCAACTTCTGAGTAGAGTAAATTAAAGCTCTTCTTTTGGTATCATCCCCAACCATGTTATTAGAGTTCCATTTCTTAACTCTCAATGGCTTATCAGAATATTTTTCTAAACACAGAACAGCCCTTCTCCAGAATAAATTTTTAATTCAGTTGTGTTTATTTTCTTTCTACTATGAATTGATCTTCAGCTTGCTCATTCATACCATGCAGAAACTTTCTAAATATTGACCCTTGATTCCTATGAAAAACTGATTATCCTACACAATTAACAAATATTTTTAAGTTCTGTACTGTTTTACTTAAATAAAACTTTTTGTTCTCCACAAAAAGTTTTACATGCTGAGTTTGTACATGCTGGAGAAAGAATCAACCAAGCAAACCAACAAAATGAAACAGCAACACAAAACAGTTCTTCCATTTTTCTCATTTCTGCCTTGATTTATTAGCTAGAAAAAAATTTAGTAGTGATAAGTATCTGCCCTTGCCTCTATATCTTAATAGTTCTTTTCCATTAGAGAAGAAATAACTTTTCTTCATGCGTGTATGCTGTTGAGGATCCCACCTGGGCCTCACACACACTAGGCAAGAGTTCTTTCTCTGGGCTACACAACCTAGCTCAAGAAATGAACTTTAATGTGTAAAGCAGGCTACACTTTCTCTTGATTTTTACTTCCATGATGTAACCTCACCAAGACAGCCCTGCTCGTATGCAATATTGCTGTTGTCCAGCTCCTGAACCTATGACTGTGTGGCTTAGTTCAGCTCAGCAGAAAAAAGCAAATAGTCTCACCTGAGAGAAAATGTCAGTAGCTTAAAACACCCAGTCAATGACATATTGTTATGGCAACTGAGTTAAGACATTCATTATTTAAATTATACCAGTAGAAGAATTTCTAGCTTGTAAATAAGGGGCCAGGGACTCAGAGCTTTTAAACCTTTAAAATTTAAACAAGTGGCTTATTTTATATCTCCTGAAGAAATTTGTATTTTCACTAGTTGTAGGTACAAAGTGCTCTAGTTTTTCCTGGTAGTAGAAAGATGTGCTTTGAATATGGTTTAAAAGAACATAGTTGATGGTGGTAGGAAGGACAGAAAGGACCATAGAGAGAGTGGAAAGAGAGGTGGCAAACATAGTCAATTATGTGACTTTTTTCAGTTTTCATTCATGAACTGGGAGTGAAATACATGAAGGGAATAGGGATAGAGAGAAAAGTCAGATCCTAAAGTCATTCCTGATATATCGACAGAATTTCTTTTAAAACTAAATGTTGAGGGCTATGCCGTGCGGACTACACCAAGATGGTGCCTGGCAGCCAGCCAGAGGTTGTTTTGATCACATGGGTGGTGAGGAGGTTGATTAACATAAGCACACCCAGGTGATTTGTCATTGGCTGTATTCAATTAAGTCCACGCACACAACAAGTGCACCGGTGTTCCTGAGTGCTCCTGATTGTGCCTGCTCAGCTAGTTCCTCACCTAATCTTTGCATAATTGGCATCGGCCCTACCCTTCACCCCCTGGAAGGAATATAAGCCGGCTCTCCTGGAGCGCCAGTAGTTCCCGGGTTTCCTGAATCTCCAAAAAACCATTCCGAATTCTCGTTTGTCTCCCGCGCCAAATTGACTCCGCTGGACGGCGTCAACTAAATGCATATCATGAATGTGAATGAAAAAGAATTCAGCACTTTTTGTTTCTGTGACCTTGAAATGATGCATGTGACCAATGCAAAACATATTGGAGGCAAAAATCTCCTCAAAAATAAACAGGCAAAACCGTATTATGGATGGTCTGTATTCTTGCTCGGGGACCCTTTAGAAATTCTTACATACCCTCATGCAGTCCAGAGAACACTAGAAGTGTTTTCAATTGGATTCTCTTTCCTATACTCTTGCCATTCCTATGATGCACATATTTTCTTAATATAGTATGTTTTATTACTTAAATATAATAGTTACACTATATAGCTGAAAAAGGTTCCTCTTCTCTTCCACTATTAGCTTTCCCTCTAATTCTGAACATAGTTATATTTGTATTTAGCAGTAAGAACCCACAACTATAGATTAAAAACAATAAAACTTCTAAATAGGAGTCAAGGCTTCAAATTCCTATTTCACTCACCTCTGCATAGTAATAATAGTCAAGATTTTAGTGTGTTATCTCAGATTGAGAGTGACATCCTTAAGGATTCCTTGTCTGTCAATCAGTGCTCAGGGTCCCCACTTCCATGCCCCCAACCCCCCGCCAAATCTACTTCAATCTAGGAACCGTGGGAGCCACACCATTAAATTTTGTATGAATACATTTAGTCCAGGTGCTGTGTTCCAGTTACAATGTACAATACCACAATTAATCCTTATGTGATTATTTCTAATTTGCCTATTTAGTCATAGGATTTAGCCTTAGAGTAAATATGACATGTTTAACAAATATCTTTTATAGTGAAAATTTGGACCTTTTTGATTTCAGATTTCTCATTTGTAAATCAAAAGTGTTGAGACACATGGTTTTCCAGATCCTTCCAAACTCTGGAAGTTCTATAAGCACAGGGCAGGACTATGAGTCCTGATGCCATCTTTGAGGATGAAATTCAATCCATAACCAATATAAAAGAGAGTGGATGGAAAATAAAATATTTAATGTGAACTTCACTATCATGTATATCCATAACACACTAACTATATTTAAAAAATAATAAATAGAAAGAACAGTAGAATAGAGGGAAGGGAAGAGGGGGAGGAAGAAGGAGAAGAAAAGGGAAAGTACTGGGCACTGAATTAGAACAAATTATGTTCCATCATTTTATATCAAAATGAAAGCAAAAATAAATAAATAAAAATAACTGTCTTGCAAAATTATGTAACATCTTCAAGAGGCACAAAACTACAGATATGAACAAAATGAGAGATCTGAACAACTTTCTTTTTTGACAAAATACCACAGATGACATTTATTAGTACAAAAAATACCTAGATCATAAATACCAGAAAAGAACAATATGTTTTATGTTAATTATCAATAAAAGACCCTCAATATGTACCAATTCTATGCAACTTTGTAGGCTGGTAAGTGACACTCAGTCCCTACATTAGGGCATGCAATCTCACTAGGGAGAGAGGCAAAGCAGCAGAAAAGTAACAATACATCTAATATTTGGGAAACAATGACTTACAGATTGCCTTACCTATGATCTAGTACAAGTTCACAGATGTCCTAAGTCCTTTGTGATTATATTTCAGATGACATTAATTAGTTCCATTGGTGTTTGCTAAATCTTTCATGTTAATTGTGACTTTTAATAGCTATGATTTTTATCATTCTCATTTTAAGCCAAATAACTGAAGTAAAGGAAGAAGCCTGTTTTAGGACTAGGAGACCAGCCCCAGGACTCTGGTGTAACTAAATGTCAAAGGGAATCTCTTCTCTGAACACCTACAGCCCTCTTGCATCAGGCCAGGGTGCCAGGGCATAGGTTGGGAAGCTCACTGGAATAAAAGGTTTTTCTGAGTACAAAATATTATAAAATGAATTCTACTGAAGTTTAAAAGCTGGCACAGTAGGCTGGAATAATTCCAAGAGCCAAACTCCATTTGCTTCTTCAACTAGTATCAAATGTAACTTAAATTTTCTGTTTAGACCTTTCCAAGTGTTTCCCAATTGTCATTCAACATCATACTGTACTTAAGTGTAACTAAAAAGTATCGTATTTGAAAGCAAGAACACGGTTATACTTTCTTAGTGACATCAAAAGCATTAAAATGAAAGAAATCCATGATTAAATTCCAAATATATAAAATTATAGGAAAGTTTTTCTGGAGTCATTACCAAAATACCAGACCTAGTGACCTAGTTGGAATTCTTTAAAATAACACTGCTAATGTAATATATATGTTCTATGAAATTGTCCAGACAACTGTTTTCTAAGTCAATCCATTTTTTAGACATTAATTCTAATCTTTAAAGATTGAGGAAGATTTTTTCATTTACTATTTTATGTATATTTTACTTTGTGTGTGCTACAAAGTATTATGTTCTTGATTTTGTGTGGTATTTGTGTGTGTGTGTGTGTGTGTGTGTGTGCGCACGTGCATGCATTAGACTTTGTCCTCATAATGGTAACTGTAGGGTGGATGCTATTATCCTCCTGTGCATATTATTAAACTCAGGTAGTTTTCTAATTATCAATAAATATTTATTCTCTCTTTCTCTAATTAAAAAAAAAGTGTTTTTAAGTTGGTCATGAATTCAGCTTAAAATGTTAGGTTTTCAGACTTCTCTGCAGCTAAGAGTAGACTCGTGGTATAGTTCTGGACAAATTAATATAGGTGAAAATCACTGGGTAGAAAAGATATTGAGTGGAGAATGTAGTTAGTAACAGGTCTCTTGCTTCTTCTTTTTGTTCTTTGAGAAGATTAAGGCTTAGAAGTGTCAGTAACATTTTTATTTCAATTATAAAGTAGTGGCTATAAACCAGTCTGCTGAGCTTCAGAGCTAATGTTTTAAACTCAGTTTCCACTGAAAGAATGAAATAAAGAGGATGGTAATAGTGATTTAATCAAGCACTATGGAGGGTGCCTGTGACAGTACAGGATTTGTGCTTAGTTACTCCATCAGAAAGCCTATTTTGTTTCTAAAATCTAGAAATGTGGCTGCTTACATGATTCCTATGAATACATATGTAACCACATATGTGCATATATGTACATACATACACACATATATATACATGTATAAATAAATCATTAGCATACAAGAAATTGTGTTCATCAATTCTCTTTAAAAGAATGAAACCATACCTAATTTTACCAATGTTTTAGAAATGAAAAATGTTTCAATAGTTACTTTTAAAAGTTTTTCTGGTTAAACCTTTAAAAATTACCTAACATGCATAAAAGTGAGTAAACTGAAAAGTTAATCTAGGCAGTAAATTATATTTAAGGAAATAATGTCCTGTAAAAATTTAATGTGTCTAAGATCCGGTTCTCCTAAACTTCTCTAGAGTACACTAATGGAGAAGCATAACTTAACTACACAAGATTTAATTTTTTTTTTCTTTGTCTCAATGTCTCAACCTATGTGATAGTTGAACATAAGTCTCTCTTCCCATCCCTCTCTCAATTTCTTAAATTGTCAATATTCATTCTCACAATCTCTGGTTCCCCCAATTTTTTTTTAAAATTTGCATTTATCTAATGGCTAGAGATGTTGGAAATCCATGTGTAGTAAAATGAAATTGAACCCTTATATCTCACCCTTCACAAAATTCAATTCTAAGTGGATCAAAGACCTAAGGCATTAGACCAGAGACCTTGCACTTAATAGAAGAAAAAGTAGGCCTAACTCTCCAACATGGTTGGCTTGGGAACTGAATTTATCAATGACACTCCTAAAGAGAAAGAAGTAAAATCAAGAATCAATAAATGGGGTGGTATCAAACTGAAAACCTTCTTCACAGCAAACGAAACACTTTAATTTTGAAAACAAAATTTTCAAAAAGCCTTCATTATTCACTCAATAATCCTGATTCTCATTTTTCTCAAATATTTCCTAAAAGGTACATTAATACAATATAATTTTACTCCCACTACTCTGTGTATGACGGTGGTTGAATTTCACATTGCTGGTCATTACAAAGCAGAAATGATTACATCTAGTCAAATGTAATGTTGCTCTGAGAGATCACAGAATCAGCTGAGTTTAAGCCTTAAACTCTGGGAAAGACTCCTCTGCCAAAACAGGATTTGGAGGAGTACTCTGCATTCCTCAGCTTGTTATGGTAAAAGTACTGGCTCATGAAGTTCAAGCACAAGCAGAACCTTGTACAGATAAAGCTGGTTATGGAAAGAAGTAAATGATGAGCAGATGAAAGCAATTCCATGGTGTCATTCCTGAGAACAGCCCCCACGCTACAGCAGGACACCCACACAATAATTATTACACTGAATTATTTAGCAGGGCAGTTATTCCAGAAAGGAAGTCCAGAACTCTGACACAGGGGATAGAATTCCTCAACACAACATTCACTTGAAGGTTTAAAAATCTTCACCAAATTTTAGGTTCTTTCTTTTGGAGTTTGTCATGGGTGATTCTCAAATCTGTCTGTTCCCATCTTCCTCTTGAATTTCCAAACATGCCCTGAACATTTTCCTCCTCTTCTCACCCTTTCACCCTTATGCATCCTGCCTGAAATCATGGCGGCCACCCCCACCCTACATCTCAGATCAGTCCTCCCCCAGCCTTGCCTGTTTCTAGTTAACATTATTGTCTAGTTATTCTGGTTCGAAAATCTTTTCATTTATTCCAAATTGAATCTGTTTTCTGTGTTCTCATGACATGTTTTTTGTTTGTTTGTTTGTGATGTCTAATTTTTTACAATGACCCTGCCCTAATAACTGTTATTACCCTAATCTTTTACCAACAGAAAAAGAGAAGTTCTTAACTTGTCTCCTTCCCCCTAATGTTTTCCCTCCCAGTTCCTCTGTTGCTTTGCTCTGTTGATATTCTTAAAATCAAAGCTATTATATTGCCCTCTTTTAAAAACGAGGGAATTATTGGTCCCTCCTTCTATCAGAGCAAGTAAAAGTCATGGGCTTGACATTTAAATCCCTCTTAATCAATTGTAACTTTAACTTTCCATTGGTTACCCACTATATACCTACATGTATGTCCTTCTATCCTCCCACCCTGTGTCTTAGATAAATATAGTCCAATCCTGATGGAGACTAGCCAGCTTCAACCAACCCCCCTCACCAAAATAAAGACTTCAATAGGCAATTACACTGATTCATCATTTGAAGATATGATAGCAGAAAATTTTGTCAAGAAAACCTAAGGAAATGTCTCTATATATGAATTAGCATAAGCCCACAAGTCAGCAAAAAAGACAAGGGGAAAAAAAAACTACAAATATTAGGAGGATGGTAATAAAAAAATAACATCATGAAATCAGAGGATCAATTCCAAAGGTAATCAAAAATGTTGAAAATGAGTCATAAAGAAGAAAATAGAAAGAAGGCCATTGAAAGAACATAGGTGATTTTTCAATAACTTTCAGAAGAGTGGCATGATGCAAGCAGGTGTATAAGGTTAAAAATTACCTGGTGCTGAGTAAATGAAACATTTGTGGATAAATAAACATCAAGATGTTGAGAGGCAACAGCAAGAAAAGGGACAAGATAGTAGCTGAATGGGAAAGATGATTCTGTTTTGTTTTGTTCCTTGCACCCTACTTGTTTATATTCAGAGGAAAGTGAGTCAGTGGGAAGGAGAGCCTGGTGATGCAAGTAGGGACATAACTGATGGTGGAGGAGACTGCGGCCAGTGCCTTACGGAGATGTTACTCATCTTTGAGCTCCTAGTTCCTCTCGTAATTCCTGGCTTATAACAGAAATGGCTTCATTCGTTTTCAAATTAATGAATGAAATGGAAGAGATAAACAAAAAAGGAGGAAACTCCTTTTGAAATCATACAAAATGATAAAAGTGTGGGTGATCTTATACAAATATCCTGGTGGTAAGGAGAGATTTAGAATGAACAGAATTTCAAGGCACGAAATTTGCAGCAAAGTAGGAGGCAGGCTACTTTGTGAGAGTGAATTATGGGCATAGGGTGGCAAACTGATTGATGAACATGTTTGTATGAAAACTGTGAAGAAGTAAACAAAGCTAGGAAATTCATTTCTAGGATGCACTGACTGTTCCAATCAAATTCAAAAACCTCAGTATGTAGAATTCGTAGTAAATTGTAGTCATCTCTTGATTTCCACAGAGGAGTAGTCCCAGGCCTCCTGTAGTTATCAAAATTGGCAGATCCTCACGTGCCTTATATAAAATGGCATAGGACTTTCATATAACCTGTGTATATCCTCCCATGCACTTTAACTCATCTCTAGATTACATATAATACTAAATATAATGTAAATATCTGGCAAATAGTTATTAATCTGTATTGTTTAGGGAATAATGATTTAAAAAAGTGTACACGTTGAGCATAGATAAATTTTTTTTGAATATTTTCCATTCATGTTTGAATTCATGGATGCAGAACTGATGGAAATGGAGCCAAATGACCTGAGATTTTTGGGAACTCTTTATGATTATGTCAATCTCTCAATATCACTTCGGTTTTAATTATCACAATTCCATACTACTTATGTTCTATTTCTATCACTTACACTTTATAACAGCTGCTAAATAACTTGTGGAATTTGGAGAGATAATGTCCAATTACTGTTCTTGTAGTTAAATACTTCTGTGTTCCTAGAAAGCCAAGGCAATTAACAAATAATATTCTGTTCATAGGCAGTCTTATTCACTTAGTCCATATAACCAATGCTGTAATTTAAACCAAATGGAACAATGCCATTAATCTCTATATTTGATTTTGAATCAGTTTTTAGTTGAAACCAGTAATAAGACTAGTATTCCTTCCAACACGAGATGGGACCGAACAATGACACATCAAAGCTAGAAGATCAGTCAAAGTGGGAAGTCTCACATCATAATCCTTGCAGCAGCTGTCATTAAATTCCTGCTGCCCAGTGAAAGGCAGGAGCAGCTGGAATGGAGAAAAGCAGATCGGAAAACAACTGGGTTTTGATCCGAAATGTTTTCTTACTTTTGCCTACTGCCTTTTGACAAGAAGCACTGCTGTGCACACAGTTTCTAGAACATGACTTGTCAACACTTTCTTCTCAATTTTATTCTTTGATATTGAGTGAATATACAATGAGGGAAAGATGGCTCTGCTGAGCTTGAGAAAATAACATTCAGCTGTGTGGATAAAGTCTTTTAGCTCTTCTCCATCTGAACTCTGAACAACCACATTTCACTTGACATGAGTGGGAATCAGCGTGGTGGAGTTGGTAGGGGACAGACTCCAAAGTGAAAGCCTTTTCTCCACTGCTATCTTAAGTATGTGACCTGATTTAGTCTGATGTTTTAATTTGTCATCTTTCCAATTTAGGCAACACTAGTCACCCCATGGGTTACAATACAAATCACCCAACTATCCTGTATACCAATAGCACTTAATAGATGTGTGTCTTAAGAGTTGTCTCATTTCATCATTTAAAAAAGGAATCAGATTAAGTCTCTGAGCTATATAGAGGGGTTTGGGTTTCACTGGTACATTTATTTTGCAATCTAGAATGCTTTCAAAAAGTTTCTTTGAAGAATGACAGACTTGCCCAATAAATCTCTTATTCTACAAAAATGAATTCATTTCAAACTCCGCCAATCAGCATATTGAAAATCTTTCCTTCCAGTTCTTCATTTTTTAGGGAAAAGATGCCCTTTTTTGGCAAAAGGAAAAGATACCAAAAGATTCCATTTTGGAAAAGATGCCCTCCAAGTTTTGTTCATCATGAAATTAGTTTACATCCTATGGTTGCTGTTCCAAAAGACTCAACCAAAACCTGGTTTATGGAAAACTTGTGAATTTTGCCTTCTTAAGAAATATTGCCAGTTTCCTTATCATTTTATTCAAGGGAAGCGCAATTATCTTCAAATATTTTAATGACTTTAAATTTAGTATGCATATAAGAATTACTTTTGTAATTTTATCCTTCCACAAAATGAATTAGAAGGAAATATTATTTCTGCATTTTTATTTGTTTATTTTTTAGTACAGTGTTTTTATAATACCAAAATTGGTAATGGAATGCATTTTCAAATAGATTTTAATGAATGGAATATTCTATTTCTTTATAGGTAGTTTGAAAAGTATTACAAACACATTACAAAAAATGTTTTTTTTTTTTTTCTTAAGGCCAGGTGGATTTTAGAGAAATGTAATCTTTCTTTTAAAATCACTGATATTAAGCTCAAAATTTTTAACCAAATTATACTTCCAAAAAATTAGTTGCTTTTCAAAATCAATCATATAAATGTAAATTATTGTCACAACTTACCCAAAAAGATTTCAGTTTATTTTAGTACTAATCTTCAAGATCACCCATGTTATCTTTCACCTTTATCATCATCAACTTTTACTTATGCATGTTGTAGCTTTCATGAGTTTTTTGATCTTATTTTCTTTTTCAGTTCTACAATTTCCATTTTTTCTCTTTATAATTTCTATTTTTTGCTGAGACATTGTTTTTTTTCTGTTTTTTTTTTTTTTTTTTTTTAGTTCATTCCCATTCATGATTGCTAGTTATACCTTTTTTGTGATGGTTTCTTTAAAATTCGTCAGATGAGTAATATTTTTGACATCTTGTTTTGCATCTGTTGATTTACTGGATACTCATTTGGCAAGTGGGGGGTGGAATTCTTTCAAGATGGACTGCCTTCTGTTCCTAGGCTGGCTCAAGTCATCTTTTTCTGTTGGGTGATTGGTCATAGGCCACCCTGCTACTATTTTGTCCTTCTAGTCCTGGGATCTCCAGTCATTCTGTCTTCCTTATTGTGTCTTTCAAAATTCTCCTTTGTCTCTGCTGTTACGTCTAGAGTTTATAATTGCACTTAGCATGCAGGAGCACACAGAAATGAATTTGAACTATCTTTTCTGGACTGGAAGCCCAGTACTTGTTCTTTTTAAAGAATGAGTATCTGTTCTTTTATAAGTTAAAATATTTTGTCATCTAGATTTTTACTCAGGGCATGAAATGAGACAGAGCTGCAATTGTCTTTGCTTGGATAAATGTTTTTAAAAGATAAATATGGAAACATAGAGACTATGCACCATATTTAAAAAATGCTTTAAATGTGAAAAACTAATTTTATGCTTATAGGAAAAACCCTCTGAAAGTCAAAGCAATAAAAGCATAACAAATTAAAACGGAATGGGCTATCATTTCAGAATCTGCATCTTGTTTTTATTGCACAATCATTGTGCACGTTTCAGTTTTCTTCCATTCCTGGTTTCTGGATCATGCAGTTCAGATCACAGAATCAAAAAACAAATTTTAAAGTGAGTGGTTTATGTTGTAGCTGAATTATGGGAGAGTGTTAGGAATAAGCTAAAATAAACTGAAAGTTAAATAATGCATTCATTCATTTCTTTGGAAGATTTTTGAGGTTGAAGCATAGATGTAATTTGTTTACTAGAATTAAACATCTACATAATAATTTTCCTCTTCTCCTCCACTTCCTGATATGTTTAATCACTGTGTTAGGTGGAAATCACAATATGTTTTCAAAAATAACTTTTGGTACACTAAAATATTGAAATATGTTTACTTATAGTCTTGTAACTTAATGCACATCAAATATTTGAAGAGTTCTCCCAGTCCCTCTTGGAAGTGATAGAGCATTTTACCTATGAGAAAATCTTGTGGATCTCAGTGCTCTCCTAAGAAAACAGACCTGACTATACATCATTTCAATAACTTGCCTCAACTTGAACTTCTGATGAATACCAGAATTGAATGTGTTTTCATCAGACTTGGGAATGTGCCTAGTAATAGAAAATAAAACAATATATATTTGTTTTCAAAACTGGTCTTATTTAAAAAGTTAGCTAAGTCTTTCTATTTGCTTGTATTATAAAATGAATGTATTTTTTAATATACTACACTTCAGGTACACTAATTACAGCTCATTAGATCAGAATAAAACTAGGAGTAAAATAGTGAGTCTTTTTAGCTAAACTTTGCCTCTTGGTAAGTCTTTGTAAGTGAAAAATTTTACTAATACAATACCTATTAATCCTAACTCCCATGTAAAAATACAGAGTACAAAGACTTTCGTTAAAAAAAAAAAAAAGATATTTTAAGACACAAATTGTATTTAGACAAGCAGATAGTTGCAGTGAACCCTTACCTTTCAACAAGGCGGGAAAGGAAGTCTATCATTAAACAATCTGTTGGGCAATGTCATGTTTAACTATTCTCATTGTTTGATTTTAATTACATGTTTGTATCAGGAAACTGATTCACATCCTCCGAACACCATCTAAAATTACAACCTTAAATCTAAGTATATTTGTTGTCAAACACTAAGTACCATGTAGGAAAAAAGAAAAAGTGCCTGCCACCAGTGTCTTTGCAATTCTTTAAATAACCTTCTCCTTCTTCATTTGAACACTATAAAGTCTTTCAAATGAAAATGTAGACTCAACAGTGCCAGTGGCAGGCATAACATTTTACCTGACAAGGCGATCACTGTCCCATGACTAGTCCCAAAATTGTATTCCTTTCCTGTCAGGAAAGGAATCAGATTTGAGAAAAACAGATGCTTAAAGCATTTTTCTCCTCCTGCTTTTTCAGGAAGCACCTTATGTTTTCTATCTTATTAACTGGTCTTGATATAGATTAGACATTTAATAGATCTGCTTTTAATGTACTGAATGAATAATAAGTTCACATGGCTCAAAAATCCAAGGTCACTTTGATCATTGACACTTCACCCAGCAGAGAGGAAAAGAGCAGATGGCTAGAGCAAAATATGCCCTCTGAAATCTGCAAGGCAGAAGTTGCATACAACCCTTCTGCTTGCATCTCAGTATTGAGAGCTTAGTCCCTTGTCTACAACAACTCTCAAGACATATGGACCTGTCCTTTGTGGGGGAAGAACGGTGTTATAGATAAAATTCTATTACTACAGAGGTAAAGAAAAATGATATTAATGGACATCTGGAGACACCAGAGAATGCCTGTTCCCCAAAGTCTATGGAACTCATATGACTCCACAATCCCTACAGCTATAATAACATGGTAGAAGTTGATTTGTGATCCAAAAGTGATGTCAAGATATTTATTTTGTTTTATCACCTTTAAAAATGTATTTTCTTCCTCATTGCCCTTCACTGATGCAAGATATAAAAAGGAAAATTACCTGTTTTTAGTATACTATATATTACCTTGAGAATACTAAATTTCTCTCCATCTACAGGAGTGAAAAATAAGTTACAGTAGAATTGGACTTTAGGTATAAAGCTTATAATAGGACATTGAATTTAGAAATTATATTCACTTAGTAGTACAGCTAGCTTGTCTGGGCTAGAACCTCTCCTGGAACAATTCTGAGGTTACCATTCTTGAAACACTACTTCTCTGCAACAGAACACAATTTTTATGAGGCAGCCCATTTCACTGTGGAGAGCCCTGATTGTTATGTTCTTTCTTAATTAAACAAAAATCTCTTATAAAAATCTATCATTGGCTTTAGTTTATGTGTGCTAGAGCTATGTATGTTGTCCTGTATGTTTTCTGCTTGCCTTGATGGTTATATAAATTTTAATTTTAATTAATTAAAATTAAATAAAGTAAAATGTTGATTCTTCACCTGCACTAACCATATTTCAGGTGCTCAGTAATCATACATGGCAAGTGGCTACTATCCAGGATCCTGTGAGAATGTCCACCCTTGTGAAAAGTTGTGTTGCTCACTATAACTAGAATAAAGTATCATACCTACCACATCTATTATTAATGCCCTTCTAACATCATAATGCTTTGTCTTAGAAGTCAGGTAATAAATTAATTTTCAAAAATATTTATTGATATCTTTGATGTTTCTTGTTTGTTTTTAGAATTTGGGATATCTCCATGAACAAAAGAAGGACCCAAAAAAATGAATCGTTCCTTTTAGCAAAGAGGGATAGCCAAAAATAAGCAATTCAAACAAAACAATAACCATCATAAAAACTGTGATTTTTCAACTGATAAGTGCTGTGGAAACAAGGTATGTAGGATAAAGAGGTAGGGATGGTTTGCAATTTTAAGCGGAGTGCTCTGAGTAGGCTTCTTTGAGGTGATATTTGATCAAGGACTTGACAGAAGTGAGGGGAATAGCCACGTGACCAGGGGAAGTGTGTTCCAGAAGGACAAAACAGACGGGGTGACTGCAGTTGACTGACAAGGAGGGAAATAGTAAAAGAAAACAAGATATCAGAGGTGATGAGGAAGGATCATACCCAGCTTTGTGGACTCTTGCAAGGATTCTGTGGAGCCATTATAGGATTCTGAGAAAAGAAGTAACTTTTCTGACTTTGTTTTTAAAAGATCAATTCTGTTGCAATATTGAGAATAGATTCTCAGCAAGGATGTGGTAGAGCATAGGATAAAAACATGGAGATATATTTAATATTTGCACAGTTTATGAAGTTGTTTCCTGACTTTTTATCATCCTGAATGTCTATTGTATCCTCTACTTGGCATAATCCAGTTACTGGTGTCCCCTGTAAAATGTGGTTCCAAGAATAGAACACAATAAGCCAGATGATGTGACAAGAGAAGTGCAGAAGACAATTGCATCTCATGATCTGAACACAATTGTTCAAGTGCCACTGGACTTCTTGTTAGAATAAGTTTCCTGAAGTATGCAATTAATCATTTTGAAATTATATATAAATTTATATTTATTTTTCTATTATTCTGGTTATTTTAGGTTGGTTGTTTTTATTAGTCATATTTCCTGTTTAATTTGATCTGTAACTGTAGTATTAGTTTTATGCTTTGACCTAGGTTATCAATACATTTTCATAAGGCAAGAATAAGGATAGGGTGCTGTTGCATTTTACTTCCTAGAATTTTCATTAAACTGGAAAGAACAGAAGTAATTAACATTAATTCATTAACTAATTAGCCTTGAGTACATTTCAAAGAGTTATAAAATCACTAGTATAACCATAAAGTTCATATATGACTTCAAAAACTTTAATGTAACACTAAGTCCTTACCAAATCAACTCCCAATCACCTTCTTTCTGATTGTACCTCCTGTTATTTTCACCTTTGTCTGCTCTTGATACTCAGGGCTTGATACTTCATGTCCCTCATAAAGTTCAGACAAGCAACCCACTCAAAACCCCTATACATACTCTTCCCCTCGCTCCATAATGCTGTTCTCTGAGCAGATACATAGATAGATCATGCCAAACCTACTTCACATGTTTTCAACACATTTGTTGTCACCTGGAGGCCTTCCAGATAATGCAACAGGCCTCCACATTTTCTATCTCTTTGCCTACTTTATTTTTCTCCATATTAATTTTTCTAATGCAATATATTTTATTTTATTAATAGCTATTCCACAAGATACTCTTTGTAACTTTAATTGAATTTACCTAATTATAAAGTAATGTTGAGCATTTTTTCATATATCTTTAGCCCATTTATATGTCTTTTTTTGGAAAAATATCTTTAAGATCCCTTGCCCATTTTTATTTAGACCTCTTTGTTTTTGCGCTATATAATTGTGTGATTTTCTTACATATTTTGGATATTATTTCCTTATCAGATGGATGGTTTGCAAATACTTCCTTTTAATCTATACATTGTCTCTGCATGGTGTTATAAATGTCATTTCTTTCCAAATGAAGCCAAAGAGTCTACTTAGTTTCAAGAATTGCAATTGACTTTTCTCTACCGCAAGCCACACTTGTCCACCTAACAAATAGTAATCATGAATACAATGAAAGATGAAAATTTAGACAATTTATACAATTTGTAAATTGTAATTTGCCTGTACATCTTACCATTTTTAACCAGTAAACGCTTTATTAGATATGAATAGGAACTAGAATTCACTTGTAAGGTTGCTTTGGTTTTTATTTCATTGTTTGACTTAATTTGTGATGTTATGTGATATTGAAAAGCACAGAAATAAAGGCTGAAAACAAAAAAAATTAAATGTTCATTCATATATAATTAAGTTGAATGATATTGGGAAAAGAAAACAGTTTAATATTCATTGTTAATCTGATCAGAGCCTTGGTGTTATGGGAGTGATGCTGGGAAGGTCTGGGTCTGAAAATGGACAGGTCAATTCCAGGTCAATTGCTAGGTCAAAATATTTCAATAAATCAAAGCCAGGAAATTTTTTTCTATGACTAGGTCTTTGGAGAATTAACTAGATACTTCCATATATATATGTCAGACCTGCTTATGAATTCCAAATGTATTATAAAGTTGATTTGGACAGTAAGAGATGATTTGATGTAATTATTCTTAAAGTATACTCATTCACCTTTCAAACTTCAGACCCTAGAAATTTAAAGCCATTGTTTTTTAATTTCTTCAATCTTGCAGCAAATACAGAAATTTCTGTTTTAAATCTGCTTTTGAGGTAGATGCATCCTTTATCTACCTATCAGAAACAATTATATTTCTTTCTTTTGTAATAGTCTTCCAGTTTTATCAAAGTACAATTAATTGACAAAAAATGGCATACATTTAAGGTATACAATGTGATGATTTGATATATGTAGACACTGAAATGATTATCACAATCAAGGTAATTAACGCGTCTCATCTCAAAGGTACTATTTACTTGTGGTAAGAACACTTAAGATCTACTGTATTTGCAAATTTCGTGTATGCAATACAATAATTAACTAGATCTACCATCTATACATTAGATCCTCAGTACTTATTCATGTTATAGCAGAAGTTTATATCCTTTGACTGTTATCTCTCTTGTCCCTTGTATTTGCAACTCTGTATACATTGTGTCAATGCCTTTGTGCTTTTACTTCCTACTTTGCTCCTAGCACATAATAGGCACTCAATAAATGCATGTGAATGTGGTGGATATGAGTTTGGCTGAGTTGATCTAAGAAATTAATAAATATCTAAATATCAACCAGGTCAGTAATAAAGGTATAAGAAAATACCACTCATTGTTAGAAAATTGAAGGCATATTACTCAGGCTTAATACGTTACGTTCCTGAGGCCTGAAATCTCAATGATAAGGCCAATTTACTCATTGTACTTTTAAATTCGAACTAGACTTATATATACCAAGAAACCCGTCTTTGTTTATATTACAGCTACTTGGAACTTTTCTTGTAAGTTGGGATTAAAGAAATATGATGTTTTGGGATCTTATAGTTGTAGTCTCTATTGGTAATAGGGCGCTTGAGCATTGATAACAATTACATTTCATATTTTGCTAATCTGGAAGGACAAAAATTAGTTGTGTTCAAATTTTAAAAAGTTCTTACTAAGGGGTAAAATATTGGTATGGGATTTATTTTATTTTCTAGTTTGATCTTCGTTTTCATTTTAATCACAAATTTAGTCATTTCAGTTTAAAGAGAAAGATTGGCAAAGAAAATGAACTGAGTGATCATAAAAAGTTGTGAATTTGATTACCTATGTTTTTGCTTAATTTTTATTCTTATTGGTACCAGAAAAATATCTATTGAAGAAAATAAAATGATATTTTATAAATATAACTTTTCTTGGTCTATACCTGAAACTACTAAGAATTAATTATTTTTTTTTGTCATTTATTTTTTTATTTTTTTTACGTTTACATAGGGTAATGATGTTTATTTTATTTTTCCCCTCCCCCACACCCCTCCCACCCCTCTTTTCCCTCTACACAGTCCTTCTTTCCTTCATTCTTACCGCTCTCCTTAGCCTAACTCTAAACCTAACCCTAAACCTAATGCTATCCCCTCCCACCCCCCATTATATGTCCTCATCCGCTTATCAGCGAGATCATTCGTCCTTTAGTTTTTTGAGATTGGCTTATCTCACTTAGCATGATATTCTCCAATTTCGACCATTTGCCTACAAATGCCATAATTTTATCATTCTTCATTGCAGAGTAATATTCCATTGTATAAATATGCCACAGTTTTTTTATCCATTAATCAACTGAAGGGCATCTAGGTTGGTTCCACAATCTGGCTATGGTGAATTGAGCAGCAATGAACATTGATGTGGCTGTATCTCTGTATATGCTGATTTTAAGTCCTTTGGGTATAGGCCAAGGAGTGGGATAGCTGGGTCAAATGGTGTTTCCATTCCAAGCTTTCTGAGGAAGCTCCACACTGCTTTCCAGAGTGGCTGCACTAATTTGCAACCCCACCAGCAATGTATGAGTGTTCCTTTTTCACCCCATCCTCGCCAACACCTATTGTTGCTTGTATTCTTGATAATCGCCATTCTAATTGGGGGGAGATGAAGATCTAGGGTGAGTTGTATTTGCATTTCCTTATTACCTAGGGAGTTGAACATTTTTTCATGATATCTTTGATTACTTTGTACACGGTCTGTGAAGTGTCTGTTCATTCCCGTAGCCCATTTTTGATTGGATTATTTGTATTCTTCTGTAGAGTTTTTTGAGTTCTTTATAGATTCTGGAAATTAGCTCTCTATCGATGTATGTTGGCAAAGATATCTCACCCCATCTGTAGGCTCGCTCTTCACATTCTGATAGTTTCCTGGTGCTGAAGAAAGCTTTTAAAAATTTGAATCTATCCTCGTTGTTGATTCTTGCTTTTATTTCTGTGCTATGGGAGTCCTGTTAAGGAAGTCTGTACTAAGCCAACATTTGAAGAGTTGACCCTACTTTTTCTTCTTAAAATCAGGGTCTCTGGTCTGATTCCAAGGTCCTTGATCCATTTTGAGTTGAGTTTTGTGTAGGGTGAGAGATAGGGGTTTAATTTCATTCTATTGCATATGTTTTTCCAGTTTTCCCAGCACCATTTGTTGAAGAGGCTATCTTTTCTCCATTGCATATTTTTGGAACCTTTGTCTAGTTTGAGAAAATTGTATTTATTTTGGTTTGTGTCCATGTCCTCTATTCTGTACCATTGATCTACCTGTCTATTTTGGTACCAATACCATGCCGTTTTTGTTACTATTGCTTTGTAGTAGAGTTGAATATCTGGTATTGCAATACCCCCTGCTTCGCTCTTGCTACTGAGGATTGCTTTAGCTATTCTAGTTTTTTTATTCTTCCAGATGAATTTCATAATTGCTTGCTCTATTTCTGCAAGGTACATCATTGGGATTTTAATTGGAATTGCATTGAATCTGTATAGCACTTTAGGTAGTATGGCCATTTTGACAATATTAATTCTGCCTACCAGGAACATGGGAGATTTTCCATCTTCTAAGGTTTTCTTGAATTTCTTTCTTTAGTGTTCTGTAGTTCTCATTGTAGAGGTCTTTCACCTCTTTGTGAGATTGATTCCCAAGTATTTTATTTTTTTCGATGCTATTGTGAATGGGGTAGTTTTCCTAATTTCTCTTTCTGAAGATTCATCACTTATGTAAAAAATGCATTGGATTTATGAGCATTGATCTTGTAACCTGCTACTTTACTGAATTCACTTATGAGTTCTAAAAGTTTTCTGGTGGAATTCCAGGTTCCTCTAAATTTATAATCATGTCATCAGCGAACAGGGATAGTTTGAGTTCTTCTTTTCCTATTCGTATCCTTTAATTTCTTTGGTTTGTCTGATTGCTCTGGCTAGAGTCTCAAGGACGATGTTGAATAGAAGCGGTGAAAGAGGGCATCCCTGCCTTGTTCCAGTTTTTAGGGGGAACGCTTTCAGTTTTTCACCATTTATAATGATATTAGCCATGGGCTTAGCGTAGATTGCCTTTATAATGTTTAGGAATGTTCCCACTACCCCAATTTTTCTAGTGTTTTGAGCATGAAGGGATGCTGTATTTTATCAAATGCTTTTTCTGCATCTATTGAAATAATCATGTGATTCTTAACTTTAAGTCTGGTGATATGGTGAATGACATTTATTGATTTCCGAATGTTGAACCAACCTTGCATCCCTGGGATAAAACCCACTTGATCGTGGTGCACTATCTTTTTAATATATATTTGTATGAGATTTGCTAAAATTTTGTTGAGAATTTTTGCATCGATGTTCATTAAGGATATTGGTCTGAAATTTTCTTTCCTCGATGTGTCTCTGTCTTGTTTAGGTATCAGGGTGATATTGGCTTCATAGAACGAGTTTGGTAGGGTTCCCTCCTCTTCTATTTCATGGAATAGTTTGAGGAGTATTGGAATGAGCTCTTCTTTAAAGGTTTTGTAGAACTCGGTTGAGAACCCATCTGGTCCCAGACTTTTCTTTGTTGGTAGGCTTTTGATGACCTCTTCTATTTCATTGCTTGAAATTGGTTTATTTAAGTTGTGTATGTCCTCCTCGTTCAGTTTAGGTAGTTCATATGTCTCTAGAAATTTGTTGATGTCGTCGAGGTTTTCTGTTTTGTTGGAGTATAGATTTTCGAAATAGCTTCTAATTATGTTTTGTATTTCACTCGTGTCTGTTGTGATGTTTCCTTGTTCATTCTGAATTGTAGTAATTTGTGTTTCTCCCTCTTTCTCTTTGTTAGTGTGGCTAAGGGTTATCAATTTTATTTA
>JAHUXG010016685.1:0-75464 GCA_020740815.1 Sciurus niger
TATTACAGAAGCGCCGTGCAAGGTGCAACCACCACACCTGCAGAGCAAAGTGGGAATGAGGAGGGGAGATGATAGGCAAAGTGTCATTGAAATGCATTCGTGAAACGTTCTCAGAAAAGCAACTTCATTTTCAGGCCTTTTCAACCTGCCCGATAGAGTACTCCAAGAGAAATACATAAGGGGCTTGTATAGAAAACGTGGAGAGAGAATGCTCAGATGTTGGGAGCAAAGTGGGAACGAGGAAAAGAGAAAAAACTGCGAGTTTCATGAAGATTCACTCGTGCATTTCTTCAGAAAACCCATTTCAGTTTTCCTAACACTGTGTGCTTAGGGAAAGCTCAATTCATGGAAATCGAAACTGTTATTTATTACAGAATCGCCGTGCATCGTGCAACCACCAAGTCTGCGGAGCAAAGTGGGAATGAGGAGGGGAGATGATAGGGAAAGTGTCATTGAAATCCATTCGTGAAACGTTCTCAGAAAAGCAACTTCAATTTCAGTACTTTTCAACCTGCACGTTAGAGCATTGCAAGAGAAATACATAAGGGGCTTGTGTAGAAAACGTGGAGAGAGAATGCTCAGATGTTGGGAGCAAAGTGGGAAGGAGAAAAAGAGTGAAACCCGCGAGCTTCATGAAGATACGCTCGTGCATTTCTTCAGAAAACGCATTTCAGTTTTCCTAACACTGCGTGTATAGGGAAAGCTCAGTTCATGGAAATTGAAACTTTTGGTTATAACAGAAGCGCCGTGCATGGTGCAACCACCACATCTGAGGAGCAAAGTGGGAATGAGGTGAGGAGATGATAGGCAAAGTGTCATTGAAATGCATTCGTGAAACGTTCTCAGAAAAGCAACTTCATTTTCAGGCCTTTACAACCTGCCCGTTAGAGTACTGCAAGAGAAATACATAAGGGGCTTGTATAGAAAAGATGGAGAGAGAATGCTCAGATGTTGGGAACAAAGTGGGAACGAGGAAAAGAGTAAAAACCAGGAGTTTCATAAAAATTCACTCGTGCATTTCTTCAGAAAACGCATTTCAGTATTCCTAACACTGTGTGCAAAGGGAAAGGTCAATTCATGGAAATTGAAACTGTTAGTTATTACACAAGCACCGTGCATGGTGCAACCACCACATCTGCGGAGCAATGTGGGAATGAGGAGGGGAGATGATAGGCAAAGTGTCATTGAAATGCATTCGTCAAACGTTCTCATAAAAGCAACTTCATTTTCAGGCCTTTTCAACTTGCCTGTTAGAGTAATGCAAGAGAATTACATAAGGGGCTTGTATAGAAAAGGAGGAGAGAGAATGCTCAGATGTTGGGAGCAAAGTGGGAACGAGGAAAAGAGAAAATCCTGCGAGTTTCATGAAGATTCACTCGTGCATTTCTTGAGAAAACGCATTTCAGTTTTCCTAACACTGCGTGCATAGGGAAAGCTCAATTCATGGAAATTGAAACTGTTAGTTGTTACAGAAGCGCCGAGCATGGTGCAACCACCACATCAGCGGAGCAAAGTGGGATTGAGGACGGGAGATGATGGGCAAAGTGTCTTTGAAATCCATTCGTGAAACGTCTCAGAAAAGCAACTTCATTTTCACGCCTTTTCAACCTGCCCGATAGATAAAGGGAAGAGCAATGCATAAGGGGATTGTGAAGAAAAGGTGGAGAGAGAATGCTCAGATGTTGGGAGCAAATTGGGAACGAGGAAAAGAGAAAAACCTGCGAGTTTCATGAAGATTCACTCGTGCATTTCTTCAGAAAACGCATTACAGTTTTCCTAACTCTGCGTGCATACGGAAAGCTCAATTCATGGAAATTGAAACTGTTATTTATTACAGAAGCACCGTGCATGGTGCAACCACCACATCTGCGGAGCAAAGTGGGAATGAGGAGGGGAGATGATAGGCAAAGTGTCATTGAAATCCATTAGTGAAACGTTCTCAGAAAAGCAACTTAAATTTCAGGGCTTTTCAACCTGCACGTTAGAATACTGCAAGAGCAATACATAAGGGGATTGTTCAGAAAACGTGGAGAGAGAATGCTCAGATGTTGGGAGCAAAGTGGGAACGAGGAAAGGCGTAAAAACCGCGAGTTTCATAAAGTATCACTCGTGCATTTCTGCCGAAAACGCATTTCAGTTTTCCTAACACTGCGTGCAAAGGGAAAGCTCAATTCATGGAAATTGAAACTGTTAGTTATTACAGAAGCGCCGTGCATGGTGCAACCACCATATCTGCGGAGCAAAGTGGGAATGAGGAGGGGAGATGATAGGCAAAGTGTCATTGAAATCCATTCGTGAAACGTTCTCAGAAAAGCAACTTCATTTTCAGGCTTTTTCAACCTGCCTGTTAGAGTACTGCAAAAGAAATACATAAGGGGCTTGTATAGAAAAGGTGGAGAGAGAATGCTCAGATGTTGGGAGCAAAGTGGCAATGAGGAAAAGAGAAAAAACTGCGAGTTTCATGAAGATTCACTCGTGCATTTCTTCAGAAAACCCATTTCAGTTTTCCTAAAAATGCGTGCATAGGGAAAGCTCAATTCATGGAATTGAAAATTTTGGTTATAACAGTAGCGCCGTGCATGGTGCAAACACCACATCTGCGGAGCAAAGTGGGATTGAGGACGGGAGATGATAGGCAAAGTGTCTTTGAAATCCATTCGTGAAACGTTCTCAGAAAATCAACTTCACTTTCAGGGCTTTTCAAACTGCCCATTAGAGTACTGCAAGAACAATACATAAGGTGCATGTTTAGAAAACGTGGAGAGAGAATTCTCAGATGTTGGGTGCAAAGTGGGAACGAGGAAAAGTGTAAAAACCGCGAGTTTCATAAAGATTCACTCGTGCATTTCTTCAGAAAACGCATTTCAGTTTTCCTAACACTGCGTGCAAAGGGAAAGCTCATTCATGGAAATTGAAACTGTTAGTTATTACAGAAGCGCCGTGCATGGTGAAACCACCACATTTGCGGATCAAAGTGGCAATGAGGAGGGGAGATGATAGGCAAAGTGTCATTGAAATCCATTCGTGAAACGTTCTCAGAAAAGCAACTTCATTTTCAGGACTTTTAAACCTGCCCGTTAGAGTACTGCAAGAGAAATACATAAGGGGCTTGAATAGAAAAGGTGGAGAGAGAATGCTCAGATGTTGGGAACAAAGTGGGAACGAGGAAAAGAGTAAAAACCACGAGTTTCATAAAAATTCACTCGTGCATTTCTTCAGAAAACGCATTTCAGTTTTCCTAACACTGTGTGCAAAGGGAAAGGTCAATTCATGGAAATTGAAACTGTTAGTTATTACAGAAGCACCGTGCATGGTGCAACCACCACATCTGCGGAGCAAAGTGGGAATGAGGAGGGGAGATGATAGGCAAAGTGTCATTGAAATGCATTCGCCAAACGTTCTCATAAAAGCAACTTCATTTTCAGGCCTTTTCAACCTGCCTGTTAGAGTAATGCAAGAGAATTACATAAGGGGCTTGTATAGAAAAGGAGGAGAGAGAATGCTCAGATGTTGGGAGCAAAGTGGGAACGAGGAGAAGAGAAAAACCTGCGAGTTTCATGAAGATTCACTCGTGCATTTCTTGAGAAAACGCATTTCAGTTTTCCTAACACTGCGTGCAAAGGGAAAGCTCAATTCATGGAAATTGAAACTGTTAGTTGTTACAGAAGCGCCGTGCATGGTGCAACCACCACATCAGCGGAGCAAAGTGGGATTGAGGACGGGAGATGATGGGCAAAGTGTCTTTGAAATCCATTCGTGAAACGTTCTCAAAAAAGCAACTTCACTTTCAGGGCTTTTCAACCTGCCCATTAGAGTACTGCAAGAAAAATACATAAGGTGCTTGTTTAGAAAACGTGGAGACAGAATTCTCAGATGTTGGGAGCAAAGTGGGAACGAGGAAAAGTGTAAAAACCGCGAGTTTCACAAAGATTCACTCGTGCATTTCTTAAGAAAACGCATTTCAGTTTTCCTAACACTGTGTGCAAAGGGAAAGCTCAATTCATGGAAATTGAAACTGTTAGTTATTACAGAAGCGCCGTGCATGGTGAAACCACCACATCTGTGGAGCAAAGTGGGAATGAGGAGGGGAGATGATAGGCAAAGTGTCATTGAAATCCATTCGTGAAACGTCTCAGAAAAGCAACTTCATTTTCAGGCCTTTTCAACCTGCCCGATAGATAAAGGGAAGAGCAATGCATAAGGGGATTGTGAAGAAAAGGTGGAGAGACAATGCTCAGATGTTGGGAGCAAATTGGGAACGAGGAAAAGAGAAAAACCTGCGAGTTTCATGAAGATTCACTCGTGCATTTCTTCAGAAAACGCAATACAGTTTTCCTAACTCTGGGTGCATACGGAAAGCTCAATTCATGGAAATTGAAACTGTTATTTATTACAGAAGCGCCGTGCATGGTGCAACCACCACATCTGAGGAGCAAAGTGGGAATGAGGAGGGGAGATGATAGGCCAAGAGTCATTGAAATCCATTCGTGAAACGTTCTCAGAAAAGCAACTTCATTTTCAGGACTTTTCAACCTGCCCGTTAGAGTACTGCGAGAGAAATACGTAAGGGGCTTGTATAGAAAAGGTAGAGAGAGAATGCTCAGATGTTGGGAGCAAAGTGGGAACGAGGAAAAGAGAAAAAACTGCGAGTTTCATGAAGATTCACTCGTGCATTTCTTCAGAAAACGCATTTCAGTTTTCCTAACACTGCGTGCATAGGGAAAGCTCAATTCATGGAAATTGAAACTTGTGGTTATAACAGAAGTGCCGTGCATGGTGCAACCACCATATCTGCGGAGCAAAGTGGGATTGAGGACGGGAGATGATAGGCAAAGTGTCATTGAAATGCATTCGTGAAACGTTCTCAGAAAAGCAACTTCATTTTCAGGCCTTTTCAACCTGCCCGTTAGAGTACTGCAAGAGAAATACATAAGGGGCTTGTATAGAAAAGGTGGAGAGAGAATGCTCAGATGTTGGGAGCAAAGTGGGAACGAGGAAAAGAGAAAAAACTGCGAGTTTCGTGAAGATTCACTAGTGCATTTCTTCAGAAAACGCATTTCAGTTTTCCTAACACTGCATGCATAGGGAAAGCTCAATTCATGGAAATAGAAACTGTTATTTATAACAGAATCGCCGTGCATGTTGCAACCACCAAGTCTGCGGAGCAAAGTGGGAATGAGGAGGGGAGATGATAGGCAAAGTGTCATTGAAATCCATTCGTGAAACGTTCTCAGAAAAGGAACTTCAATTTCAGGGCTTTTCAACCTGCACGTTAGAATACCGCAAGAGCAATACATAAGGGCATTGTTCAGAAAACGTGGAGAGAGAATGCTCAGATGGTGGGAGCAAAGTGGGAACGAGGAAAGGCGTAAAAACCGCGAATTTCATAAAGAATCACTCGTGCATTTCTTCAGAAAGCGCATTTCAGTTTTCCTAACACTGCGTGCATGGGGAAAGCTCAATTCATGGAACTTAAAATTTTTGGTTATAACAGAAGCGCCGTGCATGGTGCAACCACCATATCTGCGGAGCAAACTGGGAATGAGGAGGGGAGATGATAGGCAAAGTGTCATTGAAATCCATTAGTGAAACACTCAGAAAAGCAACTTCAATTTCAGGACTTTTCAACCTGCACGTTAGATTAAGGCAAGAGCAATGCATAAGGGGCCTGTGTAGAAAACGTGGAGAGAGAATGCTCAGATGTTGGGAGCAAAGTGGGAAGGAGAAGAAGAGTGAAACACGCGAGTTTCATGAAGATTGACTCGTGCATTTCTTCAGAAAACCCATTTCAGTTTTCCTAACAATGCGTGCATAGGGAAAGCTCAATTCATGGAAATTGAAACTTTTGGTTATAAGAGAAGCGCCGTGCATGGTGCAACCACCACATCTGCGAACCTAAGTGGGAATGAGGTGAGGAGATGATAGGCAAAGTGTCATTGAAATGCATTCGTGAAACGTTCTCAGAAAAGCAACTTCATTTTCAGGCCTTTTCAACCTGCCCGTTAGAGTACTGCAAGAGAAATACATAAGGGCTTGTATAGAAAAGGTGGAGAGAGAATGCTCAGATGTTGGGAACAAAGTGGGAACGTCGAAAAGAGTAAAAACCACGAGTTTCATAAAAATTCACTCGTGCATTTCTTCAGAAAACGCATTTCAGTTTTCCTAACACTGTGTGCAAAGGGAAAGGTCAATTCATGGAAATTGAAACTGTTAGTTATTACAGAAGCACCGTGCATGGTGCAACCACCACATCTGCGGAGCAAAGTGGGAATGAGGAGGGGAGATGATAGGCAAAGTGTCATTGAAATCCATTCGTGAAACGTCTCAGAAAAGCAACTTCATTTTCAGGCCTTTTCAACCTGCCCGATAGATAAAGGGAAGAGCAATGCATAAGGGGATTGTGAAGAAAAGGTGGAGAGACAATGCTCAGATGTTGGGAGCAAATTGGGAACGAGGAAAAGAGAAAAACCTGCGAGTTTCATGAAGATTCACTCGTGCATTTCTTCAGAAAACGCAATACAGTTTTCCTAACTCTGCGTGCATACGGAAAGCTCAATTCATGGAAATTGAAACTGTTATTTATTACAGAAGCGCCGTGCATGGTGCAACCACCACATCTGAGGAGCAAAGTGGGAATGAGGAGGGGAGATGATAGGCCAAGAGTCATTGAAATCCATTCGTGAAACGTTCTCAGAAAAGCAACTTCATTTTCAGGACTTTTCAACCTGCCCGTTAGAGTACTGCGAGAGAAATACGTAAGGGGCTTGTATAGAAAAGGTAGAGAGAGAATGCTCAGATGTTGGGAGCAAAGTGGGAACGAGGAAAAGAGAAAAAACTGCGAGTTTCATGAAGATTCACTCGTGCATTTCTTCAGAAAACGCATCCTTTTAGTTTTCCTAAACACTGCGTGCATAGGAAAAGCTCAATTTCATGGAAATTGATAAAACTTTTGGTTATAAACAGAAGGCCGTGCATGGTGAAAAACCACATTGCGGAGCAAAGTGGGATCTCTTTTTAGTTTTTGTTTTTTTTCTTTTTTTTTTCTCTCCCTCCCTTCCTCTCTTTTTTCCTGGTGGTTTTCTATTCTCTTCTCTTTTTTTTTTTCTCTGCGGAGCAAAGTGGGAATGAGGAGGGGAGATGATAGGCAAAGTGTCATTGAAATCCATTCGTGAAACGTTCTCAGAAAAGCAACTTCAATTTCAGGGCTTTTCAACCTGCATGTTAGAATACTGCAAGAGCAATACATAAGGGGATTGTATAGCAAAAGGTGGTGGAGAGAGATATGCTCAGATGTGGGAGCAAAGTGGGACGAGGAAAAGAGAAAAAAATGCCGAGTTTCGTGAAGATTCACTCGTGCCCATTTCTTCAGAAAACGCATTTCAGTTTTCCTAACACTGCATGCATAGGGAAAGCTCAATTCATGGAAATAGAAACTGTTATTTATAACAGAATCGCCGTGCATGTTGCAACCACCAAGTCTGCGGAGCAAAGTGGGAATGAGGAGGGGAGATGATAGGCAAAGTGTCATTGAAATCCATTCGTGAAACGTTCTCAGAAAAGGAACTTCAATTTCAGGGCTTTTCAACCTGCACGTTAGAATACCGCAAGAGCAATACATAAGGGCATTGTTCAGAAAACGTGGAGAGAGAATGCTCAGATGGTGGGAGCAAAGTGGGAACGAGGAAAGGCGTAAAAACCGCGAATTTCATAAAGAATCACTCGTGCATTTCTTCAGAAAGCGCATTTCAGTTTTCCTAACACTGCGTGCATGGGGAAAGCTCAATTCATGGAACTTAAAATTTTTGGTTATAACAGAAGCGCCGTGCATGGTGCAACCACCATATCTGCGGAGCAAACTGGGAATGAGGAGGGGAGATGATAGGCAAAGTGTCATTGAAATCCATTAGTGAAACACTCAGAAAAGCAACTTCAATTTCAGGACTTTTCAACCTGCACGTTAGATTAAGGCAAGAGCAATGCATAAGGGGCTTGTGTAGAAAACGTGGAGAGAGAATGCTCAGATGTTGGGAGCAAAGTGGGAAGGAGAAGAAGAGTGAAACACGCGAGTTTCATGAAGATTGACTCGTGCATTTCTTCAGAAAACCCATTTCAGTTTTCCTAACAATGCGTGCATAGGGAAAGCTCAATTCATGGAAATTGAAACTTTTGGTTATAAGAGAAGCGCCGTGCATGGTGCAACCACCACATCTGCGAACCTAAGTGGGAATGAGGTGAGGAGATGATAGGCAAAGTGTCATTGAAATGCATTCGTGAAACGTTCTCAGAAAAGCAACTTCATTTTCAGGCCTTTTCAACCTGCCCGTTAGAGTACTGCAAGAGAAATACATAAGGGCTTGTATAGAAAAGGTGGAGAGAGAATGCTCAGATGTTGGGAACAAAGTGGGAACGTCGAAAAGAGTAAAAACCACGAGTTTCATAAAAATTCACTCGTGCATTTCTTCAGAAAACGCATTTCAGTTTTCCTAACACTGTGTGCAAAGGGAAAGGTCAATTCATGGAAATTGAAACTGTTAGTTATTACAGAAGCACCGTGCATGGTGCAACCACCACATCTGCGGAGCAAAGTGGGAATGAGGAGGGGAGATGATAGGCAAAGTGTCATTGAAATGCATTCGTCAAACGTTCTCATAAAAGCAACTTCATTTTCAGGCCTTTTCAACCTGCCTGTTAGAGTAATGCAAGAGAATTACATAAGGGGCTTGTATAGAAAAGGAGGAGAGAGAATGCTCAGATGTTGGGAGCAAAGTGGGAACGAAGAAAAGAGAAAAACCTGCGAGTTTCATGAAGATTCACTAGTGCATTTCTTGAGAAAACGCATTTCAGTTTTCCTAACACTGCGTGCAAAGGGAAAGCTCAATTCATGGAAATTGAAACTGTTAGTTGTTACAGAAGCGCCATGCATGGTGCAACCACCACATCTGAGGAGCAAAGTGGGAATGAGGAGGGGAGATCATAGGCAAAGTGTCATTGAAATCCATTCGTGAAACTTTCTCAGAAAACCAACTTCATTTTCAGGCCTTTTCAACCTGCCCGTTAGATAAAGGGAAGAGCAATGCATAAGGGGTTTGTGAAGAAAACGTGGAGAGAGAATGCTCAGATGTTGGGAACAAAGTGGGAACGAGGAAAAGAGTAAAAACCACGAGTTTCATAAAAATTCACTCGTGCATTTCTTCAGAAAACGCATTTCAGATTTCCTAACACTGCGTGCAAAGGGAAAGCTAAATTCATGGAAATTGAAACTGTTAGTTATTACAGAAGCACCGTGCATGGTGCAACCACCACATCTGCGGAGCAAAGTGGGAATGAGGAGGGGAGATGATAGGCAAAGTGTCATTGAAATGCATTCGTCAAACGTTCTCAGAAAAGCAACTTCATTTTCAGGCCTTTTCAACCTGCCCGTTAGAGTACTGCAAGACAAATATATAAGGGGCTTGTATAGAAAAGGTGGAGAGAGATGCTCAGATGTTAGGAGCAAAGTGGGAAGGAGAAAAAGAGTGAAAACCGCGAGTTTCATGAAGATTCACTAGTGCTTTTCTTCAGAAAACGCATTTCAGGTTTCCTAACACTGTGTGCATAGGGAAAGCTCAATTCATGGAAATTGAAACTTTTGGTTATAACAGAAGCGCCGTGCATGGTGCTACCACCACATCTACAGAGCAAAGTGGGAAAAGGAGGGGACATGATAGGCAAAGTGTCATTGAAATGCATTCGTGAAACGTTCTCAGAAAAGCAACTTCATTTTCAGGCCTTTTCAACCTGCCCGTTAGAAAACTGCAAGAGAAATACATAAGGGGCTTGTATAGAAAACGTGGAGAGAGAATGCTCAGATGTTGGGAGCAAAGTGGGAACGAGGAAAAGAGAAAAAACTGCGAGTTTCATGAAGATTCACTCGTGCATTTCTTCAGAAAACGCATTTCAGTTTTCCTAACACTGCGTGCATAAGGGAAAGCTCAATTCATGGAAATTGAAACTGTTAGTTATTACAGAAGCGCCGTGCATGGTGCAACCACCACATCTGCGGAGCAAAGTGGGAATGAGGAGGGGAGATGATAGGCAAAGTGTCATTGAAATCCATTCGTCAAACGTTCTCAGAAAAGCAACTTCATTTTCAGGAATTTTCAACCTGCCCGTTAGATTAAGGCAAGAGCAATGCATAAGGGGCTTGTGTAGAAAACGTGGAGAGAGAATGCTCAGATGTTGGGAGCAAAGTGGGAAGGAGAAAAACAGAGAAAACCGCGAGTTTCATGAAGATTCACTAGTGCATTTCTTCAGAAAACGCATTTCAGTTTTCCTAACACTGCGTGCATTGGGAAAGCTCAATTCATGGAAATTGAAACTTTTGGTTATAACAGAAGCGCCGTGCATGGTGCAACCACCACATCTGCGGAGCAAAGTGGGAATGAGGAGGGGAGATGATAGGCAAAGTGTCATTGAAATCCATTCGTGAAACGTCTCAGAAAAGCAACTTCATTTTCAGGACTTTCAACCTGCCTGTTAGAGTACTGCAAGAGAAATACATAAGGGGCTTGTATAGAAAAGGTGGAAAGAGAATGCTCAGATGTTGGGAGCAAAGTGGGAAAGAGGAAAAGAGAAAAAACTGCGAGTTTCATGAAGATTCACTCGTGCATTTCTTCAGAAAACGCATTTCAGTTTTCCTAACACTGTGTGCATAGGGAAAGCTCAATTCATGGAAATTGAAACTTTTGATTATAACATAAGCGCCGAACATGGTGCAACCACCACATCTGCGGAGCAAAGTGGCAATGAGGAGGGGAGATGATAGGAAAGTGTCATTGAAATCCATTCGTGAAACGTTCTCAGTAAACCAACTTCATTTTCAGGCCTTTTCAACCTGACGGTAGATAAAGGGAAGAGAAATGCATAAGGGGCTTGTGAAGAAAACGTGTAGAGAGAATGCTCAGATGTTGGGAGAAAAGTGGGAACGAGGAAAAGAGTAAAAACCGCGAGTTTCATAAAAATTCACTCGTGCATTTCTTGAGAAAACGCATTTCAGTTTTCCTAACACTGCGTGCAAAGGGAAAGGTCAATTCATGGAAATTGAAACTGTTAGTTATTACAGAAGCGCCGTGCATGGTGCAACCACCACATTTGCGGAGCAGAGTGGGAATAAGGAGGGGAGATGATAGGCAAAGTGTCATTGAAATCCATTCGTGAAACGTTCTCAGAAAAGCAACTTCATTTTCAGGACATATCAACCTGCCCGTTAGAGTACTGCAAGAGAAATACATAAGGGGCTTGTATAGAAAAGGTGGAGAGAGAATGCTCAGATGTTGGGATCAAAGTGGGAACGAGGAAAAGAGAAAAAACGGCAAGTTTCGTGAAGATTCACTCGTGCATTTCTTCAGAAAACGCATTTCAGTTTTCCTAACACTGCGTGCATAGGGAAAGCTCAATTCATGGAAATCGAAACTGTTAATTATAACAGAATCGCCGTGCATGGTGCAAACACCAAGTCTGCGGAGCAAAGTGGGAATGAGGAGGGGAGATGATAGGCAAAGTGTCATTGAAATCCATTCGTGAAACGTTCTCAGAAAAGCAACTTCAATTTCAGGGCTTTTCAACATGCACGTTAGAATACTGCAAGAGCAATACATAAGGGGATTGTTCAGAAAACGTGGAGACAGAATTCTCAGATGTTGGGAGCAAAGTGGGAACGAGGAAAGGCGTAAAACCCGCGAGTTTCATAAAGAATCACTCGTGCATTTCTGCCGAAAACGCATTTCAGTTTTCCTAACACTGCGTGCAAAGGGAAAGCTCAATTCATGGAAATTGAAACTGTTAGTTATTACAGAAGCGCCGTGCAAGGTACAAACACATATCTGCGGAGCTAAGTGGGAATGAGGAGAGGAGATGATAGGCAAAGTGTCATTGAAATCCATTCGTGAAACGTTCTCAGAAAAGCAACTTCATTTTCAGGAATTTTCAACCTGCCCGTTAGATTAAGGCACGAGCAATGCATAAGGGGCTTGTGTAGAAAAGGTGGAGAGAGAATGCTCAGATATTGGGAGCAAAGTGGGAAGGAGAAAAACAGAGAAAACCGCGAGTTTCATGAAGATTCACTAGTGCATTTCTTCAGAAAACGCATTTCAGTTTTCCTAACACTGCGTGCATTGGGAAAGCTCAATTTATGGAAATTGAAACTTTTGGTTATAACAGAAGCGCTGGGCATGGTGCAACCACCACATCTGCGGAGCAAAGTGGGAATGAGGAGGGGAGATGATAGGCAAAGTGTCATTGAAATCCATTCGTGAAACGTTCTCAGAAAAGCAACTTCATTTTCAGGAATTTTCAACCTGCCCGTTAGATTAAGGCACGAGCAATATATAAGGGGCTTGTATAGAAAAGGTGGAGAGAGAATGCTCAGATGTTGGGAGCAAAGTGGGAACGAGGAAAAGAGTAAAAACTGCGAGTTTCATGAAGATTCACTCGTGCATTTCTTCAGAAAACGCATTTCAGTTTTCCTAACACTGCGTGCATAGGGAAAGCTCAATTCATGGAAATCGAAACTGTTATTTATAACAGAATCGCCGTGCATGGTGCAACCACCAAGTCTGCGGAGCAAAGTGGGATTGAGGAGGGGAGATGATAGGTAAAGTGTCATTGAAATCCATTCCTGAAACGTTCTCAGAAAAGCAACTTCAATTTCAGGGCTTTTCAACCTGCATGTTAGAATACTGCAAGAGCAATACAAAAGGGGATTGTTCAGAAAACGTGGAGAGAGAATGCTCAGATGTTGGGAGCAAAGTGGGAACGAGGAAAGGCGTAAAACCCGCGAGTTTCATAAAGAATCACTCGTGCATTTCTGCCGAAAACGCATTTCAGTTTTCCTAACACTGCGTGCATAGGGAAAGCTCAATTCATGGAAATTGAAACTGTTAGTTATTACAGAAGCGCCGTGCAAGGTGCAACCACCACATCTGCGGAGCAAAGTGGGAATGAGGAGGGGAGATGATAGGCAAAGTGTCATTGAAATGCATTCGTGAAACGTTCTCAGTAAACCAACTTCATTTTCAGGAATTTTCAACCTGCCCGTTAGATTAAGGCAAGAGCAATGCATAAGGGGCTTGTGTAGAAAAGGTGGAGAGAGAATGCTCAGATGTTGGGAACAAAATGGGATGGAGAAAAACAGAGAAAACCGCGTGTTTCATGAAGATTCACTAGTGCATTTCTTCAGAAAACGCATTTCAGTTTTCCTAACATTGAGTGCATTGGGAAAGCTCAATTCATGGAAATTTAAACTTTTGGTTATAACAGAAGCGCCGTGCATGGTGCAACCACCACATCTGCGGAGCAAAGAGGGAATGAGGAGGGGAGATGATAGGCAAAGTGTCATTGAAATCCATTCGTGAAACGTCTCAGAATAGCAACTTCATTTTCAGGACTTTCAACCTGCCTGTTAGAGTACTGCAAGAGAAATACATAAGGGGCTTGTATAGAAAAGGTGGAGAGAGAATGTTCAGATGTTTGTTAGCAAAGTGGGAACGAGGAAAAGAGAAAAAACTGCGAGTTTCATGAAGATTCACTCGTGCATTTCTTCAGAAAACGCATGTCAGTTTTCCTAACACTGCGTGCATAGGGAAAGCTCAATTCATGGAAACTGAAACTTTTGATTATAACATAAGCGCCGAGCATGGTGCAACCACCACATTTGCGGAGCAAAGTGGCAATGAGGAGGGGAGATGATAGGCAAAGTGTCATTGAAATCCATTCGTGAAACGTTCTCAGAAAACCAACTTCCTTTTCAGGCTTTTCAACCTGCCAGTTAGATAAAGGGAAGAGCAATGCATAAGGGGCCTGTGAAGAAAACGTGTAGAGAGAATGCTCAGATGTTGGGAGCAAAGTGGGAACGAGGAAAAGAGTAAAAACCGCGAGTTTCATAAAAATTCACTCGTGCATTTCTGCCGAAAACGCATTTCCGTTTTCCTAACACTGCGTGCATAGGGAAAGCTCAATTCATGGAAATTGAAACTGTTAGTTATTACAGAAGCGCCGTGCAAGGTGCAACCACCACATCTGGGGAGCAAAGTGGGAATGAGGAGGGGAGATGATAGGCAAAGTGTCATTGAAATCCATTCGTGAAACGTTCTCAGAAAAGCAACTTCATTTTCAGGAATTTTCAACCTGCCCGTTAGATTAAGGCAAGAGCAATGCATAAGGGGCTTGTGTAGAAAAGGTGGAGAGAGAATGCTCAGATGTTGGGAGCAAAGTGGGAAGGAGAAAAACAGAGAAAACCGCGAGTTTCATGAAGATTCACTAGTGCATTTCTTCAGAAAACACATTTCAGTTTTCCTAACACTGCGTGCATTGGGAAAGCTCAATTCATGGAAATTGAAACTTTTGGTTATAACAGAAGCGCCGTGCATGGTGCAACCACCACATCTGCGGAACAAAGTGGGAATGAGGAGGGGAGATGATAGGCAAAGTGTCATTGAAATCCATTCGTGAAACGTCTCAGAAAAGCAACTTCATTTTCAGGACTTTCAACCTGCCTGTTAGAGTACTGCAAGAGAAATACATAAGGGGCTTGTATACAAAAGGTGGAGAGAGAATGCTCAGATGTTGGGAGCAAAGTGGGAACGAGGAAAAGAGAAAAAACTGCGAGTTTCATGAAGATTCACTCGTGCATTTCTTCAGAAAACGCATTTCAGTTTTCCTAACACTGCGTGCATAGGGAAAGCTCAATTCATGGAAATCGAAAGTGTTATTTATAACAGAATCGCCGTGCATGGTGCAACCACCAAGTCTGCGGAGTAAAGTTGGATTGAGGAGGGGAGATGATAGGAAAAGTGTCATTGAAATCCATTCCTGAAACGTTCTCAGAAAAGCAACTTCAATTTCAGGGCTTTTCAACCTGCACGTTAGAATACTGCAAGAGCAATATATAAGGGGATTGTTCAGAAAACGTGGAGAGAGAATGCTCAGATGTTGGGAGCAAAGTGGGAACGAGGAAAGGCGTAAAACCCGCGCGTTTCATAAAGAATCACTCGTGCATTTCTACCGAAAACGCATTTCAGTTTTCCTAACACTGCGTGCATAGGGAAAGATCAATTCATGGAAATTGAAACTGTTAGTTATTACAGAAGCGCCGTGCAAGGTGCAACCACCACATCTGCGGAGCAAAGTGGGAATGAGGAGGGGAGATGATAGGCAAAGTGCCATTGAAATCCATTCGTGAAACGTTCTCAGAAAAGCAACTTCATTTTCAGGAATTTTCAACCTGCCCGTTAGATTAAGGCAAGAGCAATGCATAAGGGGCTTGTGTAGAAAAGGTGGAGAGAGAATGCTCAGATGTTGGGAACAATGTGGGAAGGAGAAAAACAGAGAAAACCGCGAGTCTCATGAAGATTCACTAGTGCATTTCTTCAGAAAACGCATTTTAGTTTTCCTAACACTGCGTGCATTGGGAAAGCTCAATTCATGGAAATTGAAACTTTTGGTTATAACAGAAGCGCCGTGCATGGTGCAACCACCACATCTGCGGAGCAAAGTGGGAATGAGGAGGGGAGATGATAGGCAAAGTGTCATTGAAATGCATTCGTGAAACGTTCTCAGAAAAGCAACTTCATTTTCAGGCTTTTCAACCTGCCTGTTAGAGTACTGCAAGAGAAATACATAAGGGGCTTGTATAGAAAAGGTGGAGAGAGAATGCTCAGATGTTGGGAGCAAAGTGGCAATGAGGAAAAGAGAAAAAACTGCGAGTTTCATGAAGATTCACTCGTGCATTTCTTCAGAAAACCCATTTAAGTTTTCCTAACAATGCGTGCCTAGGGAAGGCTCAATTCATGGAATTGAAACTTTTGGTTATAACAGAAGCGTCGTGCATGGTGCAACCACCACATCTGCGGAGCAAAGTGGGAATGAGGAGGGGAGATGATAGGCAAAGTGTCATTGAAATCCATTCGTGAAACGTTCTCAGAAAAGCAACTTCAATTTCAGGACTTTTCAACCTGCACGTTAGATTAAGGCAAGAGCAATGCATAAGGGGCTTGGTAGAAAACGTGGAGAGAAAATGCTCAGATGTTGGGAGCAAAGTGGGAAGGAGAAAAAGAGTGAAAACCGCGAGTTTCATGAAGATTCACTAGTGCTTTTCTTCAGAAAACGCATTTCAGGTTTCCTAACACTGTGTGCATAGGGAAAGCTCAATTCATGGAAATTGAAACTTTTGGTTATAACAGAAGCGCCGTGCATGGTGCTACCACCACATCTACAGAGCAAAGTGGGAAAAGGAGGGGACATGATAGGCAAAGTGTCATTGAAATGCATTCGTGAAACGTTCTCAGAAAAGCAACTTCATTTTCAGGCCTTTTCAACCTGCCCGTTAGAAAACTGCAAGAGAAATACATAAGGGGCTTGTATAGAAAACGTGGAGAGAGAATGCTCAGATGTTGGGAGCAAAGTGGGAACGAGGAAAAGAGAAAAAACTGCGAGTTTCATGAAGATTCACTCGTGCATTTCTTCAGAAAACGCATTTCAGTTTTCCTAACACTGCGTGCAAAGGGAAATCTCAATTCATGGAAATTGAAACTGTTAGTTATTACAGAAGCGCCGTGCATGGTGCAACCACCATATCTGCGGAGCAAAGTGGGAATGAGGAGGGGAGATGATAGGCAAAGTGTCATTGAAATCCATTCGTCAAACGTTCTCAGAAAAGCAACTTCATTTTCAGGAATTTTCAACCTGCCCGTTAGATTAAGGCAAGAGCAATGCATAAGGGGCTTGTGTAGAAAACGTGGAGAGAGAATGCTCAGATGTTGGGAGCAAAGTGGGAAGGAGAAAAAAGAGAAAACCGCGAGTTTCATGAAGATTCACTAGTGCATTTCTTCAGAAAACGCATTTCAGTTTTCCTAACACTGCGTGCATTGGGAAAGCTCAATTCATGGAAATTGAAACTTTTGGTTATAACAGAAGCGCCGTGCATGGTGCAACCACCACATCTGCGGAGCAATGTGGGAATGAGGAGGGGAGATGATAGGCAAAGTGTCATTGAAATCCATTCGTGAAACGTCTCAGAAAAGCAACTTCATTTTCAGGACTTTCAACCTGCCTGTTAGAGTACTGCAAGAGAAATACATAAGGGGCTTGTATAGAAAAGGTGGAAAGAGAATGCTCAGATGTTGGGAGCAAAGTGGGAAAGAGGAAAAGAGAAAAAACTGCGAGTTTCATGAAGATTCACTCGTGCATTTCTTCAGAAAACGCATTTCAGTTTTCCTAACACTGTGTGCATAGGGAAAGCTCAATTCATGGAAATTGAAACTTTTGATTATAACATAAGCGCCGAACATGGTGCAACCACCACATCTGCGGAGCAAAGTGGCAATGAGGAGGGGAGATGATAGGAAAGTGTCATTGAAATCCATTCGTGAAACGTTCTCAGTAAACCAACTTCATTTTCAGGCCTTTTCAACCTGACGGTAGATAAAGGGAAGAGAAATGCATAAGGGGCTTGTGAAGAAAACGTGTAGAGAGAATGCTCAGATGTTGGGAGAAAAGTGGGAACGAGGAAAAGAGTAAAAACCGCGAGTTTCATAAAAATTCACTCGTGCATTTCTTGAGAAAACGCATTTCAGTTTTCCTAACACTGCGTGCAAAGGGAAAGGTCAATTCATGGAAATTGAAACTGTTAGTTATTACAGAAGCGCCGTGCATGGTGCAACCACCACATTTGCGGAGCAGAGTGGGAATAAGGAGGGGAGATGATAGGCAAAGTGTCATTGAAATCCATTCGTGAAACGTTCTCAGAAAAGCAACTTCATTTTCAGGACATATCAACCTGCCCGTTAGAGTACTGCAAGAGAAATACATAAGGGGCTTGTATAGAAAAGGTGGAGAGAGAATGCTCAGATGTTGGGATCAAAGTGGGAACGAGGAAAAGAGAAAAAACGGCAAGTTTCGTGAAGATTCACTCGTGCATTTCTTCAGAAAACGCATTTCAGTTTTCCTAACACTGCGTGCATAGGGAAAGCTCAATTCATGGAAATCGAAACTGTTAATTATAACAGAATCGCCGTGCATGGTGCAAACACCAAGTCTGCGGAGCAAAGTGGGAATGAGGAGGGGAGATGATAGGCAAAGTGTCATTGAAATCCATTCGTGAAACGTTCTCAGAAAAGCAACTTCAATTTCAGGGCTTTTCAACATGCACGTTAGAATACTGCAAGAGCAATACATAAGGGGATTGTTCAGAAAACGTGGAGACAGAATTCTCAGATGTTGGGAGCAAAGTGGGAACGAGGAAAGGCGTAAAACCCGCGAGTTTCATAAAGAATCACTCGTGCATTTCTGCCGAAAACGCATTTCAGTTTTCCTAACACTGCGTGCAAAGGGAAAGCTCAATTCATGGAAATTGAAACTGTTAGTTATTACAGAAGCGCCGTGCAAGGTACAAACACATATCTGCGGAGCTAAGTGGGAATGAGGAGAGGAGATGATAGGCAAAGTGTCATTGAAATCCATTCGTGAAACGTTCTCAGAAAAGCAACTTCATTTTCAGGAATTTTCAACCTGCCCGTTAGATTAAGGCACGAGCAATGCATAAGGGGCTTGTGTAGAAAAGGTGGAGAGAGAATGCTCAGATATTGGGAGCAAAGTGGGAAGGAGAAAAACAGAGAAAACCGCGAGTTTCATGAAGATTCACTAGTGCATTTCTTCAGAAAACGCATTTCAGTTTTCCTAACACTGCGTGCATTGGGAAAGCTCAATTTATGGAAATTGAAACTTTTGGTTATAACAGAAGCGCTGGGCATGGTGCAACCACCACATCTGCGGAGCAAAGTGGGAATGAGGAGGGGAGATGATAGGCAAAGTGTCATTGAAATCCATTCGTGAAACGTTCTCAGAAAAGCAACTTCATTTTCAGGAATTTTCAACCTGCCCGTTAGATTAAGGCACGAGCAATATATAAGGGGCTTGTATAGAAAAGGTGGAGAGAGAATGCTCAGATGTTGGGAGCAAAGTGGGAACGAGGAAAAGAGTAAAAACTGCGAGTTTCATGAAGATTCACTCGTGCATTTCTTCAGAAAACGCATTTCAGTTTTCCTAACACTGCGTGCATAGGGAAAGCTCAATTCATGGAAATCGAAACTGTTATTTATAACAGAATCGCCGTGCATGGTGCAACCACCAAGTCTGCGGAGCAAAGTGGGATTGAGGAGGGGAGATGATAGGTAAAGTGTCATTGAAATCCATTCCTGAAACGTTCTCAGAAAAGCAACTTCAATTTCAGGGCTTTTCAACCTGCATGTTAGAATACTGCAAGAGCAATACATAAGGGGATTGTTCAGAAAACGTGGAGAGAGAATGCTCAGATGTTGGGAGCAAAGTGGGAACGAGGAAAGGCGTAAAACCCACGAGTTTCATAAAGAATCACTCGTGCATTTCTGCCGAAAACGCATTTCAGTTTTCCTAACACTGCGTGCATAGGGAAAGCTCAATTCATGGAAATTGAAACTGTTAGTTATTACAGAAGCGCCGTGCAAGGTGCAACCACCACATCTGCGGAGCAAAGTGGGAATGAGGAGGGGAGATGATAGGCAAAGTGTCATTGAAATGCATTCGTGAAACGTTCTCAGTAAACCAACTTCATTTTCAGGAATTTTCAACCTGCCCGTTAGATTAAGGCAAGAGCAATGCATAAGGGGCTTGTGTAGAAAAGGTGGAGAGAGAATGCTCAGATGTTGGGAACAAAATGGGATGGAGAAAAACAGAGAAAACCGCGTGTTTCATGAAGATTCACTAGTGCATTTCTTCAGAAAACGCATTTCAGTTTTCCTAACATTGAGTGCATTGGGAAAGCTCAATTCATGGAAATTTAAACTTTTGGTTATAACAGAAGCGCCGTGCATGGTGCAACCACCACATCTGCGGAGCAAAGAGGGAATGAGGAGGGGAGATGATAGGCAAAGTGTCATTGAAATCCATTCGTGAAACGTCTCAGAATAGCAACTTCATTTTCAGGACTTTCAACCTGCCTGTTAGAGTACTGCAAGAGAAATACATAAGGGGCTTGTATAGAAAAGGTGGAGAGAGAATGTTCAGATGTTTGTTAGCAAAGTGGGAACGAGGAAAAGAGAAAAAACTGCGAGTTTCATGAAGATTCACTCGTGCATTTCTTCAGAAAACGCATGTCAGTTTTCCTAACACTGCGTGCATAGGGAAAGCTCAATTCATGGAAACTGAAACTTTTGATTATAACATAAGCGCCGAGCATGGTGCAACCACCACATTTGCGGAGCAAAGTGGCAATGAGGAGGGGAGATGATAGGCAAAGTGTCATTGAAATCCATTCGTGAAACGTTCTCAGAAAACCAACTTCCTTTTCAGGCTTTTCAACCTGCCAGTTAGATAAAGGGAAGAGCAATGCATAAGGGGCCTGTGAAGAAAACGTGTAGAGAGAATGCTCAGATGTTGGGAGCAAAGTGGGAACGAGGAAAAGAGTAAAAACCGCGAGTTTCATAAAAATTCACTCGTGCATTTCTGCCGAAAACGCATTTCCGTTTTCCTAACACTGCGTGCATAGGGAAAGCTCAATTCATGGAAATTGAAACTGTTAGTTATTACAGAAGCGCCGTGCAAGGTGCAACCACCACATCTGGGGAGCAAAGTGGGAATGAGGAGGGGAGATGATAGGCAAAGTGTCATTGAAATCCATTCGTGAAACGTTCTCAGAAAAGCAACTTCATTTTCAGGAATTTTCAACCTGCCCGTTAGATTAAGGCAAGAGCAATGCATAAGGGGCTTGTGTAGAAAAGGTGGAGAGAGAATGCTCAGATGTTGGGAGCAAAGTGGGAAGGAGAAAAAGAGAGAAAACCGCGAGTTTCATGAAGATTCACTAGTGCATTTCTTCAGAAAACGCATTTCAGTTTTCCTAACACTGCGTGCATTGGGAAAGCTCAATTCATGGAAATTGAAACTTTTGGTTATAACAGAAGCGCCGTGCATGGTGCAACCACCACATCTGCGGAACAAAGTGGGAATGAGGAGGGGAGATGATAGGCAAAGTGTCATTGAAATCCATTCGTGAAACGTCTCAGAAAAGCAACTTCATTTTCAGGACTTTCAACCTGCCTGTTAGAGTACTGCAAGAGAAATACATAAGGGGCTTGTATAGAAAAGGTGGAGAGAGAATGCTCAGATGTTGGGAGCAAAGTGGGAACGAGGAAAAGAGAAAAAACTGCGAGTTTCATGAAGATTCACTCGTGCATTTCTTCAGAAAACGCATTTCAGTTTTCCTAACACTGCGTGCATAGGGAAAGCTCAATTCATGGAAATCGAAAGTGTTATTTATAACAGAATCGCCGTGCATGGTGCAACCACCAAGTCTGCGGAGTAAAGTTGGATTGAGGAGGGGAGATGATAGGAAAAGTGTCATTGAAATCCATTCCTGAAACGTTCTCAGAAAAGCAACTTCAATTTCAGGGCTTTTCAACCTGCACGTTAGAATACTGCAAGAGCAATATATAAGGGGATTGTTCAGAAAACGTGGAGAGAGAATGCTCAGATGTTGGGAGCAAAGTGGGAACGAGGAAAGGCGTAAAACCCGCGCGTTTCATAAAGAATCACTCGTGCATTTCTACCGAAAACGCATTTCAGTTTTCCTAACACTGCGTGCATAGGGAAAGATCAATTCATGGAAATTGAAACTGTTAGTTATTACAGAAGCGCCGTGCAAGGTGCAACCACCACATCTGCGGAGCAAAGTGGGAATGAGGAGGGGAGATGATAGGCAAAGTGCCATTGAAATCCATTCGTGAAACGTTCTCAGAAAAGCAACTTCATTTTCAGGAATTTTCAACCTGCCCGTTAGATTAAGGCAAGAGCAATGCATAAGGGGCTTGTGTAGAAAAGGTGGAGAGAGAATGCTCAGATGTTGGGAACAATGTGGGAAGGAGAAAAACAGAGAAAACCGCGAGTCTCATGAAGATTCACTAGTGCATTTCTTCAGAAAACGCATTTTAGTTTTCCTAACACTGCGTGCATTGGGAAAGCTCAATTCATGGAAATTGAAACTTTTGGTTATAACAGAAGCGCCGTGCATGGTGCAACCACCACATCTGCGGAGCAAAGTGGGAATGAGGAGGGGAGATGATAGGCAAAGTGTCATTGAAATGCATTCGTGAAACGTTCTCAGAAAAGCAACTTCATTTTCAGGCTTTTTCAACCTGCCTGTTAGAGTACTGCAAGAGAAATACATAAGGGGCTTGTATAGAAAAGGTGGAGAGAGAATGCTCAGATGTTGGGAGCAAAGTGGCAATGAGGAAAAGAGAAAAAACTGCGAGTTTCATGAAGATTCACTCGTGCATTTCTTCAGAAAACCCATTTCAGTTTTCCTAACAATGCGTGCCTAGGGAAGGCTCAATTCATGGAATTGAAACTTTTGGTTATAACAGAAGCGTCGTGCATGGTGCAACCACCACATCTGCGGAGCAAAGTGGGAATGAGGAGGGGAGATGATAGGCAAAGTGTCATTGAAATCCATTCGTGAAACGTTCTCAGAAAAGCAACTTCAATTTCAGGACTTTTCAACCTGCACGTTAGATTAAGGCAAGAGCAATGCATAAGGGGCTTGGTAGAAAACGTGGAGAGAAAATGCTCAGATGTTGGGAGCAAAGTGGGAAGGAGAAAAAGAGTGAAACCCGCGAGTTTCATGAAGATTCACTCGTGCATTTCTTCAGAAAGCGCATTTCAGTTTTTCTAACACTGCGTGCAAAGGGAAAGCTCAATTCATGGAAATTGAAACTGTTAGTTATTACAGAAGCGCTGTGCAAGGTGCAACCACCACATCTGCGGAGCAAAGTGGGAATGAGGAGGGGAGATGATAGGCAAAGTGTCATTGAAATGCATTCGTGAAACGTTCTCAGAAAAGCAACTTCATTTTCAGGAATTTTCAACCTGCCCGTTACATTAAGGCAAGAGCAATGCATAAGGGGCTTGTGTAGAAAAGGTGGAGAGAGAATGCTCAGATTTTGGGAGCAAAGTGGGAAGGAGAAAAACAGAGAAAACCGCGAGTTTCATGAAGATTCACTAGTGCATTTCTTCAGAAAACGCATTTGAGTTTTCCTAACACTGCGTGCATTGGGAAAGCTCTATTCATGGAAATTGAAACTTTTGGTTATAACAGAAGCGCCGTGCATGGTGCAACCACCACATCTGCGGAGCAAAGTGGGAATGAGGAGGGGAGATGATAGGCAAAGTGTCATTGAAATCCATTCGTGAAACGTCTCAGAAAAGCAACTTCATTTTCAGGAATTTTCAACCTGCCCGTTAGATTAAGGCAAGAGCAATGCATAAGGGGCTTGTGTAGAAAACGTGGAGAGAGAATGCTCAGATGTTGGGAGCAAAGTGGGAAGGAGAAAAATAGAGAAAATCGCGAGTTTCATGAAGATTCACTAGTGCATTTCTTCAGAAAACGCATTTCAGTTTTCCTAACACTGCATGCATTGGGAAAGCTCAATTCATAGAAATTGAAACTTTTGGTTATAACAGAAGCGCCGTGCATGGTGCAACCACCACATCTGCGGAGCAAAGTGGGAATGAGGAGGGGAGATGATAGGCAAAGTGTCATTGAAATCCATTCGTGAAACGTCTCAGAATAGCAACTTCATTTTCAGGACTTTCAACCTGTCTGTTAGAGTACTGCAAGAGAAATACATAAGGGGCTTGTATAGAAAAGGTGGAGAGAGAATGCTCAGATATTGGGAGCAAAGTGGGAACGAGGAAAAGAGAAAAAACTGCGAGTTTCATGAAGATTCACTCGTGCATTTCTTCAGAAAACGCATTTCAGTTTTCCTAACACTGCGTGCACAAGAAAGGTCAATTCATGGAAATCGAAACTGTTACTTATAACAGAATCGCCGTGCATGGTGCAACCACCAAGTCTGCGGAGCAAAGTGGGATTGAGGAGGGGAGATGATAGGCAAAGTGTCATTGAAATCCATTCGTGAAACGTTCTCAGAAAAGCAACTTCAATTTCAGGGCTTTTCAACCTGCACGTTAGAATACTGCAAGAGCAATACATAAGGGCATTGTTCAGAAAAGGTGGAGAGAGAATGCTCAGATGTTGGGAGCAAAGTGGGAACGAGGAAAGGCGTAAAAACCGCGAGTTTCATAAAGAATCACTCGTGCATTTCTTCAGAAAGCGCATTTCATTTTTCCTAACACTGCGTGCATGGGGAAAGCTCAATTCATGGAACTTGAAATTTTTGGTTATAACAGAAGCGCCGTGCATGGTGCAACCACCATATCTGCGGAGCAAACTGGGAATGAGGAGGGGAGATGATAGGCAAAGTGTCATTGAAATCCATTCGTGAAACATTCTCAGAAAAGCAACTTCAATTTCAGGACTTTTCAACCTGCACGTTAGATTAAGGCAAGAGCAATGCATAAGGGGCTTGTGTAGAAAACGTGGAGAGAGAATGCTCAGATGTTGGGAGCAAAGTGGGAAGGAGAAAAAGAGTGAAACCCGCGAGTTTCAGGAAGATTCACTCGTGCATTTCTTCAGAAAACGCATTTCAGTTTTCCTAACACTGCGTGCATAGGGAAAGCTCAATTCATGGAAATTGAAACTTTTGGTTATAACAGAAGCGCCGTGCATGGTGCAACCACCACATCTGCGGAGCAAAGTGGGAATGAGGGGGGGAGATGATAGGCAAAGTGTCATTGAAATGCATTCGTGAAACGTTCTCAGAAAAGCAACTTCATTTTCAGGCCTTTTCAACCTGCCTGTTAGAGTAATGCAAGAGAATTACATAAGGGGCTTGTATAGAAAAGGAGGAGAGAGAATGCTCAGATGTTGGGAGCAAAGTGGGAATGAGGAAAAGAGAAAAACCTGCGAGTTTCATGAAGATTCACTCGTGCATTACTTGAGAAAACGCATTTCAGTTTTCCTAACACTGCGTGCAAAGGGAAAGCTCAATTCATGGAAATTGAAACTGTTAGTTGTTACAGAAGGGCCGTGCATGGTGCAACCACCACATCAGCGGAGCAAAGTGGGATTGAGGACGGGAGATCATAGGCAAAGTGTATTTGAAATCCATTCGTGAAACGTTCTCAGAAAAGCAACTTCACTTTCAGGGCTTTTCAACCTGCCCATTAGAGTACTGCAAGAAAAATACATAAGGTGCTTGTTTAGAAAACGTGGAGACAGAATTCTCAGATGTTGGGAGCAAAGTGGGAACGAGGAAAAGTGTAAAAACCGCGAGTTTCACAAAGATTCACTCGTGCATTTCTTCAGAAAACGCATTTCAGGTTTCCTAACACTGCGTGCATTGGGAAAGCTCAATTCATGGAAATTGAAATTGTTGGTTATAAAAGAAGCGCCGTGCATGGTGCAACCACCACCTCTGCGGAGCAAAGTGGGAATGAGGAGGGGAGATGATAGGCAAAATGTCATTGAAATCCATTCGTGAAACGTCTCAGAAAAGCAACTTAATTTTCAGGCCTTTTCCACCTGCCCGTTAGATAAAGGGAAGAGCAATGCATAAGGGGCTTGTGAAGAAAACGTGGAGAGAGAATGCTCAGATGTTGGGAGCAAAGTGGGAACGAGGAAAAGAGAAAAACCTGCGAGTTTCATGAAGATTCACTCGTGCATTTCTTGAGAAAACGCATTTCAGTTTTCCTAACACTGCGTGCATAGGGAAAGCTCAATTCATGGAAATTGAAACTGTTATTTATTACAGAAGCGCCGTGCATGGTGCAACCACCACATCTGCGGAGCAAAGTGGGAATGAGGAGGGGAGATGATAGGCCAAGAGTCATTGAAATCCATTCGTGAAACGTTCTCAGAAAAGCAATTTCATTTTCAGGACTTTTCAACCTGCCCGTTAGAGTACTGCAAGACAAATATATAAGGGGCTTGTATAGAAAAGGTGGAGAGAGATGCTCAGATGTTAGGAGCAAAGTGGGAAGGAGAAAAAGAGTGAAAACCGCGAGTTTCATGAAGATTCACTAGTGTTTTTCTACAGAAAACGCATTTCAGTTTTCCTAACACTGCGTGCATAGGGAAAGCTCAATTCATGGAAATTGAAACTTTTGGTTATAACAGAAGCGCCGTGCATGGTGCTACCACCACATATGCGGAGCAAAGTGGGAAAAGGAGGGGAGATGATAGGCAAAGTGTCATTGAAATGCATTCGTGAAACGTTCTCAGAAAAGCAACTTCATTTTCAGGCCTTTTCAACCTGCCCGTTAGAGTACTGCAACAGAAATACATAAGGGGCTTGTATAGAAAAGGTGGAGAGAGAATGCTCAGATGTTGGGAGCAAAGTGGGAACGAGGAAAAGAGAAAAAACTGCGAGTTTCATGAAGATTCACTCGTGCATTTCTTCAGAAAACGCATTTCAGTTTTCCTAACACTGCGTTCATAGGGAAAGCTAAATTCATGGAAATTGAAACTGTTAGTTATAACAGAATCGCCGTACATGGTGCAATAACCACATCTGCAGAGCAAAGTGGGAATGAGGAGGGGAGATGATAGGCAAAGTGTCATTGAAATGCATTCGTGAAACGTTCTCAGAAAAGCAACTTCATTTTCAGGCCTTTTCAACCTGCCGTTAGATAAAGGGAAGAGCAATGCATAAAGGGCTTGTGAAGAAAACGTGGAGAGAGAATGCTCAGATTTTGGGAGCAAAGTGGGAACGAGGAAAAGAAAAAAACTGCGAGTTTCACGAAGATTCACTCGTGCATTACTTCAGAAAACGCATTTCAGTTTTCCTAACACTGTGTGCAAAGGGAAAGCTCAATTCATGGAAATTGAAACTGTTATTTATTACAGAAGTGCCGTGCATGGTGCAACCACCACATTTGCGGAGCAAAGTGGGAATGAGGAGGGGAGATGATAGGTTAAGTGTCATTGAAATCCATTCGTGAAGCGTTCTCAGAAAAGCAACTTCAATTTCAGGGCTTTTCAACCTGCACGTTAGAATACTGCAATAGCAATACATAAGGGGATTGTTCAGAAAACGTGGAGAGAGAATGCTCAGATGTTGGGAGCAAAGTGGGAACGAGGAAAGGCGTAAAAACCGCGAGTTTCATAAAGAATCACTCGTGCATTTCTGCCGAAAACGCATTTCAGTTTTCCTAACACTGCGTGCATAGGGAAAGCTCAATTCATGGAAATTGAAACTGTTAGTTATTACAGAAGCGCCGTGCAAGGAGCAACCACCACATCTGCGGAGCAAAGTGGGAATGAGGAGGGGAGATGATAGGCAAAGTGTCATTGAAATCCATTCGTGAAACGTTCTCAGAAAAGCAACTTAATTTTCAGGAATTTTCAACCTGCCCGTTAGATTAAGGCAAGAGCAATGCATAAGGGGCTTGTGTAGAAAAGGTGGAGAGAGAATGCTCAGATGTTGGGAGCAAAGTGGGAAGGAGAAAAACAGAGAAAACCGCGAGTTTCATGAAGATTCACTAGTGCATTTCTTCAGAAAACGCATTTCAGTTTTCCTAACACTGCGTGCATTGGGAAAGCTCAATTCATGGAAATTGAAACTTTTGGTTATAACAGAAGCGCCGTGCATGGTGCAACCACCACAACTGCGGAGCAAAGTGGGAATGAGGAGGGGAGATGATAGGCAAAGTGTCATTGAAATGCATTCGTGAAACGTTCTCAGAAAAGCAACTTCACTTTCAGGTCTTTTCAACATGCCCATTAGAGTACTGCAAGAACAATACATAAGGTGCTTGTTTAGAAAACGTGGAGAGAGAATTCTCAGATGTTGGGAGCAAACTGGGAACGAGGAAAAGTGTAAAAACCGCGAGTTTCATAAAGATTCACTCGTGCATTTCTTCAGAAAGCATTTCAGTTTTCCTAACACTGCGTGCAAAGGGAAAGCTCAATTCATGGAAATTTAAACTGTTATTTATTACAGAAGAGCCGTGCATGGTGAAACCACCACATTTGCGGAGCAAAGTGGGAATGAGGAGGGGAGATGATAGGAAAGTGTCATTGAAATCCATTCGTGAAACCTTCTCAGTAAACCAACTTCATTTTCAGGCCTTTTCAACCTGCCCGTTAGATAAAGGGAAGAGCAATGCATAAGGGGCTTGTGAAGAAAACGTGTAGAGAGAAAGCTCAGATGATGGGAGCAAAGTGGGAACGAGGAAAAGAGTAAAAACCACGAGTTTCATGAAAATTCACTCGTGCATTTCTTCAGAAAACGCATTTCAGTTTTCCTAACACTGCGTGCATAGGGAAAGCTCAATTCATGGAAATCGAAACTGTTAGTTATAACAGAATCGCCATACATGGTGCAATAACCACATCTGCAGAGCAAAGTGGGCATGAGGAGGGGAGATGATAGGCAAAGTGTCATTGAAATGCATTCGTGAAACGTTCTCAGAAAAGCAACTTCATTTTCAGGCCTTTTCAACCTGCCCGTTAGAGTACTGCAAGAGAAATACATAAGGGGCTTGTATAGAAAAGGTGGAGAGAGAATGCTCAGATGTTGGGAGCAAAGTGGGAACGAGGAAAAGAGAAAAAACTGCGAGTTTCATGAAGATTCACTCGTGCATTTCTTCAGAAAACGCATTTCAGTTTTCCTAACACTGCGTGCATAGGGAAAGCTCAATTCATGGAAATCGAAACTGTTATTTATAACAGAATCGCCGTGCATGGTGCAACCACCAAGTCTGCGGAGCAAAGTGGGATTGAGGAGGGGAGATGATAGGTAAAGTGTCATTGAAATCCATTCCTGAAACGTTCTCAGAAAAGCAACTTCAATTTCAGGGCTTTTCAACCTGCACGTTAGAATACTGCAAGAGCAATACATAAGGGCATTGTTCAGAAAACGTGGAGAGAGAATGCTCAGATGTTGGGAGCAAAGTGGGAACGAGGAAAGGCGTAAAACCCGCGAGTTTCATAAAGAATCACTCGTGCATTTCTGCCGAAAACGCATTTCAGTTTTCCTAACACTGCGTGCATAGGGAAAGCTCAATTCATGGAAATTGAAACTGTTAGTTATTACAGAAGCGCCGTGCAAGGTGCAACCACCACATCTGCGGAGCAAAGTGGGAATGAGGAGGGGAGATGATAGGCAAAGTGTCATTGAAATGCATTCGTGAAACGTTCTCAGAAAAGCAACTTCATTTTCAGGAATTTTCAACCTGCCCGTTAGATTAAGGCAAGAGCAATGCATAAGGGGCTTGTGTAGAAAACGTGGAGAGAGAATGCTCAGATGTTGGGAGCAAAGTGGGAAGGAGAAAAACAGAGAAAAGCTGCGAGTTTCATGAAGATTCATAGTGCATTTCTTCAGAAAACGCATTTCAGTTTTCCTAACACTGCGTGCATAGGGAAAGCTCAATTCATGGAAATTGAAACTTTTGATTATAACATAAGCGCCGAGCATGGTGCAACCACCACATCTGCGGAGCAGAGTGGGAATAAGGAGGGGAGATGATAGGCAAAGTGTCATTGAAATGCATTCGTGAAACGTTCTCAGAAAAGCAACTTCATTTTCAGGACTTTTCAACCTGCCCGTTAGAGTACTGCAAGAGAAATACATAAGGGGCTTGTATAGAAAAGGTGGAGAGAGAATGCTCAGATGTTGGGAGGAAAGTGAGAACGAGGAAAAGAGAAAAAACGGCAAGTTTCGTGAGATTCACTCGTGCATTTCTTCAGAAAACGCATTTCAGTTTTCCTAACACTGCGTACATAGGGAAAGCTCAATTCATGGAAATCGAAACTGTTAGTTATAACAGAATCGCCGTGCATGGTGCAACCACCAAGTCTGCGGAGCAAGGTGGGAATGAGGAGGGGAGATGATAGGCAAAGTGTCATTGAAATCCATTCGTGAAACGTTCTCAGAAAAGCAACTTCAATTTCAGGGCTTTTCAACCTGCATGTTAGAATACTTGAAGAGCAATACATAAGGGGATTGTTCAGAAAACGTGGAGAGAGAAGGCTCAGATGTTGGGAGCAAAGTGGGAACGAGGAAATGCGTAAAACCCGCGAGTTTCATAGAGAATCACTCGTGCATTTGTGCCAAAAACGCATTTCAGTTTTCCTAACACTGCGTGCAAAGGGAAAGCTCAATTCATCGAAATTGAAACTGTTAGTTATTACAGAAGCGCCGTGCAAGGTGCAACCACCACACCTGCAGAGCAAAGTGGGAATGAGGAGGGGAGATGATAGGCAAAGTGTCATTGAAATGCATTCGTGATACGTTCTCAGAAAAGCAACTTCATTTTCAGGCCTTTTCAACCTGCCGGTTAGAGTACTCCAAGAGAAATACATAAGGGGCTTGTATACAAAACGCGGAGAGAGAATGCTCAGATGTTGGGAGCAAAGTGGGAACGAGGAAAAGAGAAAAAACTGCGAGTTTCATGAAGATTCACTCGTGCATTTCTTCAGAAAACGCATTTCAGTTTTCCTAACACTGCGTGCAAAGGGAAAGCTCATTCATGGAAATTGAAACTGTTAGTTATTACAGAAGCGCCGTGCATGGTGAAACCACCACATTTGCGGATCAAAGTGGCAATGAGGAGGGGAGATGATAGGCAAAGTGTCATTGAAATCCATTCGTGAAACGTTCTCAGAAAACCAACTTCATTTTCAGGACTTTTAAACCTGCCCGTTAGAGTACTGCAAGAGAAATACATAAGGGGCTTGAATAGAAAAGGTGGAGAGAGAATGCTCAGATGTTGGGAACAAAGTGGGAACGAGGAAAAGAGTAAAAACCAGGAGTTTCATAAAAATTCACTCGTGCATTTCTTCAGAAAACGCATTTCAGTTTTCCTAACACTGTGTGCAAAGGGAAAGGTCAATTCATGGAAATTGAAACTGTTAGTTATTACAGAAGCACCGTGCATGGTGCAACCACCACATCTGCGGAGCAAAGTGGGAATGAGGAGGGGAGATGATAGGCAAAGTGTCATTGAAATGCATTCGCCAAACGTTCTCATAAAAGCAACTTCATTTTCAGGCCTTTTCAACCTGCCTGTTAGAGTAATGCAAGAGAATTACATAAGGGGCTTGTATAGAAAAGGAGGAGAGAGAATGCTCAGATGTTGGGAGCAAAGTGGGAACGAGGAAAAGAGAAAAACCTGCGAGTTTCATGAAGATTCACTCGTGCATTTCTTGAGAAAACGCATTTCAGTTTTCCTAACACTGCGTGCAAAGGGAAAGCTCAATTCATGGAAATTGAAACTGTTAGTTGATACAGAAGCGCCGTGCATGGTGCAACCACCACATCAGCGGAGCAAAGTGGGATTGAGGACGGGAGATGATGGGCAAAGTGTCTTTGAAATCCATTCGTGAAACGTTCTCAGAAAAGCAACTTCACTTTCAGGGCTTTTCAACCTGCCCATTAGACTACTGCAAGAAATATACATAAGGTGCTTGTTTAGAAAACGTGGAGACAGAATTCTCAGATGTTGGGAGCAAAGTGGGAACGAGGAAAAGTGTAAAAACCGCGAGTTTCACAAAGATTCACTCGTGCATTTCTTCAGAAAACGCATTTCAGTTTTCCTAACACTGCGTGCAAAGGGAAAGCTCAATTCATGGAAATTGAAACTGTTAGTTATTACAGAAGCGCCGTGCATGGTGAAACCACCACATCTGTGGAGCAAAGTGGGAATGAGGAGGGGAGATGATAGGCAAAGTGTCATTGAAATCCATTCGTGAAACGTCTCAGAAAAGCAACTTCATTTTCAGGCGTTTTCAACCTGCCCGATAGATAAAGGGAAGAGCAATGCATAAGGGGATTGTGAAGAAAAGGTGGAGAGAGAATGCTCAGATGTTGGGAGCAAATTGGGAACAAGGAAAAGAGAAAAACCTGCGAGTTTCATGAAGATACACTCGTGCATTTCTTCAGAAAACGCATTACAGTTTTCCTAACTCTGCGTGCATACGGAAAGCTCAATTCATGGAAATTGAAACTGTTATTTATTACAGAATCTCCGTGCATGGTGCAACCTCCAAGTCTGCAGAGCAATGTGGGAATGAGGAGGGGAGATGATAGGCAAAGTGTCATTGAAATCCATTCGTGAAACGTTCTCAGAAAAGCAACTTCATTTTCAGGAATTTTCAACCTGCCCATTAGATTAAGGCAAGAGCAATGCATAAGGGGCTTGTGTAGAAAAGGTGGAGAGAGAATGCTCAGATGTTGGGAGCAAAGTGGGAAGGAGAAACACAGAGAAAACCGGGAGTTTCATGAAGATTCACTCGTGCATTTCTTCAGAAAACGCATTTCAGTTTTCCTAACACTGCGTGCATTGGGAAAGCTCAATTCATGGAAATTGAAACTTTTGGTTATAACAGAAGCGCCGTGCATGGTGCAACCACCACAACTGCGGAGCAAAGTGGGAATGAGGAGGGGAGATGATAGGCAAAGTGTCATTGAAATCCTTTCGTGAAACGTCTCAGAAAAGCAACTTCATTTTCAGGACTTTCAACCTGCCTGTTAGAGTACTGCAGGAGAAATACATAAGGGGCTTGTATAGAAAAGGTGGAGAGAGAATTCTCAGATGTTGGGAGCAAAGTGGGAACGAGGAAAAGAGAAAAAACTGCGAGTTTCATGAAGATTCACTCGTGCATTTCTTCAGAAAACGCATTTCAGTTTTCCTAACTCTGCGTGCATAGGGAAAGCTCAATTCATGGAAATTGAAACTTTTGATTATAACATAAGCGCCGAGCATGGTGCAACCACCACATCTGCGGAGCAAAGTGGGAATGAGGAGAGGAGATGATAGGCAAAGTGTCATTGAAATGCATTCGTGAAACCTTCTCAGAAAAGCAACTTCATTTTCAGGATTTTTCAACCTGCCTATTAGAGTACTGCAAGAGAAATACATAAGGGGCTTGTATAGAAAAGGTGGAGAGAGAATGCTCAGATGTTGGGAGCAAAGTGGCAATGAGGAAAAAAGAAAAAACTGCGAGTTTCATGAAGATTCACTCGTGCATTTCTTCAGAAAACCCATTTCAGTTTTCCTAACAGTGCGTGCATAGGGAAAGCTCAATTCATGGAATTGAAACTTTTGGTTATAACAGAAGCGCCATGCATGGTGCAACAACCACATCTGCGGAGCAAAGTGGGATTGAGGACGGGAGATGATAGGCAAAGTGTCTTTGAAATCCATTCGTGAAACGTTCTCAGAAAAAAAACTTCACTTTCAGGGCTTTTCAACATGCCCATTAGAGTACTGCAAGAACAATACATAAGGTGCTTGTTTAGAAAACGTGGAGAGAGAATTTTCACATGTTGGGAGCAAAGTGGGAATGAGGAAAAGTGTAAAAACCGCGAGTTTCATAAAGATTCACTCGTGCATTTCTTCAGAAAACGCATTTCAGTTTTCCTAACACTGCGTGCAAAGGGAAAGCTCAATTCTTGGAAATTTAAACTGTTATTTATTACAGAAGAGCCGTGCATGGTGAAACCACCACATTTGCGGAGCAAAGTGGCAATGAGGAGGGGAGATGATAGGCAAAGTGTCATTGAAATCCATTCGTGAAACGTTCTCAGTAAACCAACTTCATTTTCAGGCCTTTTCAACCTGCCCGTTAGATAAAGGGAAGAGCAATGCATAAGGGGCTTGTGAAGAAAACGTGTAGAGAGAATGCTCAGATGTTGGGAACAAAGTGGAAACGAGGAAAAGAGAAAAAACTGCGAGTTTCATGAAGATTCACTAGTGCATTTCTTCAGAAAACGCATTTCAGTTTTCCTAACACTGCGTTCATAGGGAAAGCTCAATTCATGGAAATCGAAACTGTTAGTTATAACAGAATCACCGTGCATGGTGCAACCACCAAGTCTGCGGAGCTAAGTGGGAATGAGGAGGGGAGATGATAGGCAAAGTGTCATTGAAATGCATTCGTGAAACGTTCTCAGAAAAGCAACTTCATTTTCAGGCCTTTTCAACCTGCCGTTAGATAAAGAGAAGAGCAATGAATAAGGGGCTTGTGAAGAAAACGTGGAGAGAGAATGCTCAGATATTGGGAGCAAAGTGGGAACGAGGAAAAGAGAAAAAATTGCGAGTTTCATGAAGATTCACTCGTTCATTTCTTCAGAAAACGCATTTCAGTTTTCCTAACACTGTGTGCAAAGGGAAAGCTCAATTCATGGAAATTGAAACTGTTATTTATTACAGAAGTGCCGTGCATGGTGCAACCACCACGTCTGCGGAGCAAAGTGAGAATGAGGAGGGGAGATGATAGGTTAAGTGTCATTGAAATCCATTCGTGAAGCGTTCTAAGAAAAGCAACTTCAATTTCAGGGCTTTTCAACCTGCACGTTAGAATACTGCAAGAGCAGTACATAAGGGGTTGTATAGAAAAGGTGGAGAGAGAATGCTCAGATGTTGGGAGCAAAGTGGGAACGAGGAAAAGAGAAAAAACGGCAAGTTTCGTGAAGATTCACTCGTGCATTTCTTCAGAAAACGCATTTCAGTTTTCCTTACACTGCGTTCAAAGGGAAAGCTCAATTCATGGAAAGTGAAACTGTTAGTTATTACAGAAGCGCCGTGCATGGTGCAACCACCACATCTGTGGAGCAGAGTGGGAATAAGGAGGGGAGCTGATAGGCAAAGTGTCATTGAAAACCATTCGTGAAACGTTCTCAGAAAAGCAAATTCAGTTTCAGGACTTTTCAACCTGCCCGTTAGAGTACTGCAAGAGAAATACATAAGGGGCTTGTATAGAAAAGGTGGAGAGAGAATGCTCAGATGTTGGGAGCAAAGTGGGAACGAGGAAAAGAGAAAAAACTGCGAGTTTCATGAAGATTCACTCGTGCATTTCTTCAGAAAACGCATTTCAGTTTTCCTAACACTGCGTGCATAGGGAAAGCTCAATTCATGGAAATCGAAAGTGTTATTTATAACAGAATCGCCGTGCATGGTGCAACCACCAAGTCTGCGGAGTAAAGTTGGATTGAGGAGGGGAGATGATAGGAAAAGTGTCATTGAAATCCATTCCTGAAACGTTCTCAGAAAAGCAACTTCAATTTCAGGGCTTTTCAACCTGCACGTTAGAATACTGCAAGAGCAATATATAAGGGGATTGTTCAGAAAACGTGGAGAGAGAATGCTCAGATGTTGGGAGCAAAGTGGGAACGAGGAAAGGCGTAAAACCCGCGCGTTTCATAAAGAATCACTCGTGCATTTCTACCGAAAACGCATTTCAGTTTTCCTAACACTGCGTGCATAGGGAAAGATCAATTCATGGAAATTGAAACTGTTAGTTATTACAGAAGCGCCGTGCAAGGTGCAACCACCACATCTGCGGAGCAAAGTGGGAATGAGGAGGGGAGATGATAGGCAAAGTGCCATTGAAATCCATTCGTGAAACGTTCTCAGAAAAGCAACTTCATTTTCAGGAATTTTCAACCTGCCCGTTAGATTAAGGCAAGAGCAATGCATAAGGGGCTTGTGTAGAAAAGGTGGAGAGAGAATGCTCAGATGTTGGGAGCAAAGTGGGAAGGAGAAAAACAGAGAAAACCGCGAGTTTCATGAAGATTCACTAGTGCATTTCTTCAGAAAACGCATTTCAGTTTTCCTAACACTGCGTGTATTGGGAAAGCTCAATTCATGGAAATTGAAACTTTTGGTTATAACAGAAGCGCCGTGCATGGTGCAACCACCACATCTGCGGAGCAAAGTGGGAATGAGCAGGGGACATGATAGGCAAAGTGTCATTGAAATCCATTCGTGAAACGTCTCAGAAAAGCAACTTCATTTTCAGGACTTTCAACTTGCCTGTTAGAGTACTGCAAGAGAAATACATAAGGGGCTTGTATAGAAAAGGTGGAGAGAGAATGCTCAGATGTTGGGAGCAAAGTGGGAACGAGGAAAAGAGAAAAAACCGCGAGTTTCATGAAGATTGACTCGTGCATTTCTTCAGAAAACCCATTTCAATTTTCCTAAACTGCGTGCACAGGGAAAGCTCAATTCATGGAAATCAAAACTGTTAGTTGTAATAGAAGCGCTGTGCATGGCGCAACCACCACATCTGAGGTGCAAAGTGGGATTGAGGAGGGGAGATCATAGGCAAAGTGTCATTGAAATCCATTCTTGAAACGTTCTCAGAAAAGCAACTTCATTTTCAGGCCTTTTCAACCTGCCCATTAGATAAAGGGAAGAGCAATGCATAAGGGGCTTGTGAAGAAAACGTGGAGAGAGAATGCTCTGATGTTGGGAGCAAAGTGGGAACGAGGAAAAGAGTAAAAACTGCGAGTTTCATGAAGATTCACTCGTGCATTTCTTCAGAAAACGCATTTCAGTTTTCCTAACACTGCGTGCATAGGGAAAGTTCAATACATGGAATTGAAACTTTTGGTTATAACAGAAGCGCCGAGCATGGTGCAACCACCACATCTGCGGAGCAAAGTGAAATTGAGGACGGGAGATGATAGGCAAAGTGTCTTTGAAATTCATTCGTGAAACGTTCTCAGAAAAGCAACTTCACTTTCAGGGCTTTTCAACCTGCCCATTAGAGTTCTGCAAGAACAATACATAAGGTGCTTGTTTAGAAAACGTGGAGAGAGAATTCTCAGATCATGGGAGCGAAGTGGGAACGAGGAAAAGTGTAAAAACCGCGAGTTTCATAAAGTTTCATTCGTGCATTTCTTCAGAAATCGCATTTCAGTTTTCCTAACACTGCGTGCAAAGGGAAAGCTCAATTCATGGAAATTGAAACTGTTAGTTATTACAGAAGCGCCGTGCATGGTGAAACCACCACATTTGCGGAGCAAAGTGGGAATGAGGAGGGGAGATGATAGGCAAAGTGTCATTGAAATGCATTCGTGAAACGTTCTCAGAAAAGCAACTTCATTTTCAGGACTTTCAACCTGCCTGTTAGAGTACTGCAAGAGAAATACATAAGGGGCTTGTATAGAAAGGGTGGAGAGAGAATGCTCAGATATTGGGAGCAAAGTGAGAACGAGGAAAAGAGAAAAAACTGCGAGTTTCATGAAGATTCACTTGTGCATTTCTTCAGAAAACGCATTTCAGTTTTCCTAACACTGCGTGCATAGGGACAGCTCAATTCATGGAAATTGAAACTTTTGATTATAACATAAGCGCCGAGCATGGTGCAACCACCACATCTGCGGAGCAAAGTGGGAATGAGGAGGGGAGATGATAGGCAAAGTGTCATTGAAATGCATTCGTGAAACGTTCTCAGAAAAGCAACTTCATTTTCAGGCTTTTTCAACCTGCCTGTTAGAGTACTGCAAGAGAAATACATAAGGGGCTTGTATAGAAAAGGTGGAGAGAGAATGCTCAGATGTTGGGAGCAAATTGGCAATGAGGAAAAGAGAAAATCTGCGAGTTTCATGAAGATTCATTCGTGCATTTCTTCAGAAAACCCATTTCAGTTTTCCTAACACTGCGTGCATAGGGAAAGCTCAATTCATGGAATTGAAACTTTTGGTTATAACAGAAGCGCCGTGCATGGTGCAACCACCCCATCTGCGGAGCAAAGTGGGATTGAGGACGGGAGAATATAGGCAAAGTGTCTTTGAAATCCATTCGTGAAACGTTCTCAGAAAAGCAACTTCACTTTCAGGGCTTTTCAACCTGCCCATTAGAGTACTGCAAGAACAATATATGAGGTGCTTGTGTAGAAAACGTGGAGAGAGAATTTTCAGATGTTGGGAGCAAAGTGGGAACGAGGAAAAGTGTAAAAACCGCGCGTTTCATAAAGAATCACTGGTGCATTTCTTCAGAAAAGGCATTTTAGTTTTCCTAACACTGCGTGCAAAGGGAAAGCTCAATTCATGGAAATGGAAACTGTTAGTTATTACAGAAGCGCCGTGCATGGTGCAACCACCACATCTGAGGATCAAAGTGGGAATGAGGAGGGTAGATGATAGGCCAAGAGTCAATGAAATTCATTCGTGAAACGTTCTCAGAAAAGCAACTTCATTTTCAGGACTTTTCAACCTGCCCGTTAGAGTACTGCAAGAGAAATACATAAGGGGCTTGTATAGAAAAGGTGGAGAGAGAATGCTCAGATGTTAGGAGCAAAGTGGGAAGGAGAAAAAGTGTGAAACCCGCGAGTTTCATGAAGATTCACTAGTGCTTTTCTTCAGAAAACGCATTTCAGTTTTCCTAACACTGCGTGCATACGGAAAGCTCAATTCAAGGAAATTGAAACTTTTGGTTATAACAGAAGCGCCGTGCATGGTGCAACCACCACACCTGCGGAGCAAAGTGGGAATGAGGAGGGGAGATGATAGGCAAAGTGTCATTGAAATGCATTCGTGAAACGTTCTCAGAAAAGCAACTTCATTTTCAGGCTTTTTCAACCTACCCGTTAGAGTACTGCAAGAGAAATACATAAGGGGCTTGTATAGAAAAGGTGGAGAGAGAATGCTCAGATGTTGGGAGCAAAGTGGGAACGAGGAAAAGTGTAAAACCCGCGAGTTTCATAAAGTTTCACTCGTGCATTTCTTCAGAAATCGCATTTCAGTTTTCCTAACACTGCGTGCATAGGGAAAGTTCAATTCATGGAATTGAAACTTTTGGTTATAACAGAAGCGCCGTGCATGGTGCAACCACCACATCTGCGGAGCAAAGTGAAATTGAGGACGGGAGATGATAGGCAAAGTGTCTTTGAAATCCATTCGTGAAAAGTTCTCAGAAAAGCAACTTCACTTTCAGGGCTTTTCAACTTGCCCGTTAGAGTCCTGCAAGCGAAATACATAAGGTGCTTGTTTAGAAAACGTGGAGAGACAATTCTCAGATGTTGGGAGCAAAGTTGGAACGAGGAAAAGTGTAAAAACCGCGAGTTTCATAAAGATTCACTAGTGCATTTCTTCAGAAAACACATTTCAGTTTTCCTAACACTGCGTGCATAGGGAAAGCTCAATTCATGGAAATGGAAACTGTTAGTTATAACAGATACGCCGTGCACGGTGCAACCACCAAGTCTGTGGAGCAAAGTGGGAATGAGGAGGGGAGATGACAGGCAAAGTGTCACTGAAATCCATTCGTGAAACGTTCTCAGAAAAGCAACTTCAATTTCAGGGCTTTTCAACCTGCACGTTAGAATACTGCAAGAGCAATACATAAGGGCATATTTTAGAAAACGTGGAGAGAGAATGCTCAGATGTTGGGAGCAAAGTGGGAACGAGGAAACGAGTAAAAACTGCGAGTTTCATAAAGATTCACTAGTGCATTTCTTCAGAAAACGCATTTCAGTTTTACTAACACTGCGTGCATAGGGAAAGCTCAATTCATGGAAATCGAAACTGTTAGTTATAACAGAATTGCCATGCATGGTGCAACCACCAAGGATGCGGAGTAAAGTGGGAATGAGGAGGGGAGATGATAGGCAAAGTGTCATTGAAATCCATTCGTGAAACTTTCTCAGAAAATCAACTTCAATTTCAGGGCTTTTCAACCTGCACGTTAGAATACTGCAAGAGTAATACATAAGGGGATTGTTCAGAAAACGTGGAGAAAGAATGCTCCAGATGTTGGGAGCAAAGTGGGAACGAGGAAAAGAGAAAAAACCGCGAGTTTCATGAAGTTTCACTCGTGCATTTCTTCAGAAAACCCATTTCAATTTTCCTAAACTGCGTGCACAGGGAAAGCTCAATTCATGGAAATCAAAACTGTTAGTTGTAATAGAAGCGCCGTGCATGGTGCAACCACCACATCTGCGGTACAAAGTGGGATTGAGGAGGGGAGATCATAGGCAAAGTGTCATTGAAATCCATTCTTGAAACGTTCTCAAAAAAGCAACTTCATTTTCAGGCCTTTTCAACCTGCCCATTAGATAAAGGGAAGAGCAATGCATAAGGGGCTTGTGAAAAAAACGTGGAGAGAGAATGCTCAGATGTTGGGAGCAAAGTGGGACGAGGAAAAGAGTAAAAACTGCGAGTTTCATGAAGACTCGTGCATTTCTTCAGAAAACGCATTTCAGTTTTCCTAACACTGCATGCATAGGGAAAGCTCAATTCATGGAAATCGAAACTTTTGCTTATAACAGAAGAGACGTGCATGTTGCAACAACCACATCTGCGGAGCAAAGTGGGAATGAGGAGGGGAGATGATAGGCAAAGTGTCATTGAAATCCATTCGTGAAACGTTCTCAGAAAATCAACTTCAATTTCAGGCCTTTTCAACCTGCACGTTAGATTAAGGCAAGAGCAATGCATAAGGGGCTTGTTAGAAAACGTGGAGAGAGAATGCTCAGATGTTGGGAGCAAAGTGGGAACGAGGAAAAGAGTAAAAACCGTGAGTTTCATAAAGATTCACTAGTGCATTTCTTCAGAAAACGCATTTCAGTTTTCCTAACACTGCGTGCATAGGGAAAGCTCAGTTCATGGAAATTGAAACTTTTGCTTATAACAGAAGCGACGTGCATGTTGCAACAACCACATCTGCGGAGCAAACTGGGAATGAGGAGGGGAGATGATAGGCAAAGTGTCATTGAAATCCTTTCGTGAAACGTCTCAGAAAAGCAACTTCATTTTCAGGACTTTCAACCTGCCTGTTAGAGTACTGCAGGAGAAATACATAAGGGGCTTGTATAGAAAAGGTGGAGAGAGAATTCTCAGATGTTGGGAGCAAAGTGGGAACGAGGAAAAGAGAAAAAACTGCGAGTTTCATGAAGATTCACTCGTGCATTTCTTCAGAAAACGCATTTCAGTTTTCCTAACACTGCGTGCATAGGGAAAGCTCAATTCATGGAAATTGAAACTTTTGATTATAACATAAGCGCCGAGCATGGTGCAACCACCACATCTGCGGAGCAAAGTGGGAATGAGGAGAGGAGATGATAGGCAAAGTGTCATTGAAATGCATTCGTGAAACCTTCTCAGAAAAGCAACTTCATTTTCAGGATTTTTCAACCTGCCTATTAGAGTACTGCAAGAGAAATACATAAGGGGCTTGTATAGAAAAGGTGGAGAGAGAATGCTCAGATGTTGGGAGCAAAGTGGCAATGAGGAAAAAAGAAAAAAGCTGCGAGTTTCATGAAGATTCACTCGTGCATTTCTTCAGAAAACCCATTTCAGTTTTCCTAACAGTGCGTGCATAGGGAAAGCTCAATTCATGGAATTGAAACTTTTGGTTTTAACAGAAGCGCCGTGCATGGTGCAACAACCACATCTGCGGAGCAAAGTGGGATTGAGGACGGGAGATGATAGGCAAAGTGTCTTTGAAATCCATTCGTGAAACGTTCTCAGAAAAAAAACTTCACTTTCAGGGCTTTTCAACATGCCCATTAGAGTACTGCAAGAACAATACATAAGGTGCTTGTTTAGAAAACGTGGAGAGAGAATTCTCAGATGTTGAGGAGCAAACTGGGAATGAGGAAAAGTGTAAAAACCGCGAGTTTCATAAAGATTCACTCGTGCATTTCTTCAGAAACGCATTTCAGTTTTCCTAACACTGCGTGCAAAGGGAAAGCTCAATTCATGGAAATTTAAACTGTTATTTATTACAGAAGAGCCGTGCATGGTGAAACCACCACATTTGCGGAGCAAAGTGGCAATGAGGAGGGGAGATGATAGGCAAAGTGTCATTGAAATCCATTCGTGAAACGTTCTCAGTAAACCAACTTCATTTTCAGGCCTTTTCAACCTGCCCGTTAGATAAAGGGAAGAGCAATGCATAAGGGGCTTGTGAAGAAAACGTGTAGAGAGAATGCTCAGATGTTGGGAACAAAGTGGAAACGAGGAAAAGAGAAAAAACTGCGAGTTTCATGAAGATTCACTAGTGCATTTCTTCAGAAAACGCATTTCAGTTTTCCTAACACTGCGTTCATAGGGAAAGCTCAATTCATGGAAATCGAAACTGTTAGTTATAACAGAATCGCCGTACATGGTGCAATAACCACATCTGCAGAGCAAAGTGGGAATGAGGAGGGGAGATGATAGGCAAAGTGTCATTGAAATGCATTCGTGAAACGTTCTCAGAAAAGCAACTTCATTTTCAGGCCTTTTCAACCTGCCGTTAGATAAAGGGAAGAGAAATGCATAAGGGGCTTGTATAGAAAAGGTGGAGAGAGAATGCTCAGATGTTGGGAGCAAAGTGGGAACGAGGAAAAGAGAAAAAACTGCGAGTTTCATGAAGATTCACTCGTGCATTTCTTCAGAAAACGCATTTCAGTTTTCCTAACACTGTGTGCAAATGGAAAGCTCAATTCATGGAAATTGAAACTGTTATTTATTACAGAAGTGCCGTGCATGGTGCAACCACCACGACTGCGGAGCAAAGTGGGAATGAGGAGGGGAGATGATAGGTTAAGTGTCATTGAAATCCATTCGTGAAGCGTTCTCAGAAAAGCAACTTCAATTTCAGGGCTTTTCAACCTGCACGTTAGAATACTGCAAGAGCAATACATAAGGGGCTTGTATAGAAAAGGTGGAGAGAGAATGCTCAGATGTTTGGAGCAAAGTGGGAACGAGGAAAAGAGAAAAAACGGCAAGTTTCGTGAAGATTCACTCGTGCATTTCTTCAGAAAACGCATTTCAGTTTTCCTTACACTGCGTTCAAAGGGAAAGCTCAATTCATGGAAAGTGAAACTGTTAGTTATTACAGAAGCGCCGTGCATGGTGCAACCACCACATCTGTGGAGCAGAGTGGGAATAAGGAGGGGAGCTGATAGGCAAAGTGTCATTGAAATCCATTCGTGAAACGTTCTCAGAAAAGCAAATTCAGTTTCAGGACTTTTCAACCTGCCCGTTAGAGTACTGCAAGAGAAATACATAAGGGGCTTGTATAGAAAAGGTGGAGAGAGAATGCTCAGAAGTTGGGAGCAAAGTGGGAACGAGGAAAAGAGAAAAAACGGCAAGTTTCGTGAAGATTCACTCGTGCATTTCTTCAGAAAACGCATTTCAGTTTTCCTAACACTGCGTGCATAGGGAAAGCTCAATTCATGGAAATCGAAACTGTTAGTTATAACAGAATCGCCGTGCATGGTGCAACCACCAAGTCTGCGGAGCAAAGTGGGAATGAGGAGGGGAGATGATAGGCAAAGTGTCATTGAAATCCATTCGTGAAACGTTCTCAGAAAAGCAACTTCAATTTCAGGGCTTTTCAACCTGCACGTTAGAATACTGCAAGAGCAATACATAAGGGGATTGTTCAGAAAACGTGGAGAGAGAATGCTCAGATGTTGGGAGGAAAGTGGGAATGAGGAAAGGCGTAAAACCCGCGAGTTTCATAAAGAATCACTCGTGCATTTCTGCCGAAAACGCATTTCAGTTTTCCTAACACTGCGTGCAAAGGGAAAGCTCATTTCATCGAAATTGAAACAGTTATTACAGAAGCGCCGTGCAAGGTGCAACCACCACACCTGTGGAGCAAAGTGGAAATGAGGAGGGGAGATGATAGGCAAAGTGTCATTGAAATCCATTCGTGAAACGTTCTCAGAAAAGCAACTTCATTTTCAGGAATTTTCAACCTGCCCTTTAGATTAAGGCAAGAGCAATGCATAAGGGGCTTGTGTAGAAAAGGTGGAGAGAGAATGCTCAGATGTTGGGAGCAAAGTGGGAAGGAGAAAAACAGAGAAAACCGCGAGTTTCATGAAGATTCACTAGTGCATTTCTTCAGATAACGCATTTCAGTTTTCCTAACACTGCGTGTATTGGGAAAGCTCAATTCATGGAAATTGAAACTTTTGGTTATAACAGAAGCGCCGTGCATGGTGCAACCACCACATCTGCGGAGCAAAGTGGGAATGAGCAGGGGACATGATAGGCAAAGTGTCATTGAAATCCATTAGTGAAACGTCTCAGAAAAGCAACTTCATTTTCAGGACTTTCAACCTGCCTGTTAGAGTACTGCAAGAGAAATACATAAAGGGCTTTTATAGAAAAGGTGGAGAGAGAATGCTCAGATGTTGGGAGCAAAGTGGGAACGAGGAAAAGAGAAAAAACTGCGAGTTTCATGAAGATTCACTCGTGCATTTCTTCAGAAAACGCATTTCAGTTTTCCTAACACTGCGTGCATAGGGAAAGCTCAACTCATGGAAATTGAAACTTTTGATTATAACATAAGCGCCCAGCATGGTGCAACCACCACATCTGCGGAGCAAAGTGGGAATGAGGAGGGGAGATGATAGGCAAAGTGTCATTGAAATGCATTCGTGAAACGTTCTCAGAAAAGCAACTTCATTTTCAAGCTTTTTCAACCTGACTGTTAGAGTACTGCAAGAGAAATACATAAGGGGCTTGTATAGAAAAGGTGGAGAGAGAATGCTCAGATGTTGGGAGCAAATTGGCAATGAGGAAAAGAGAAAAAACTGCGAGTTTCATGAAGATTCACTCGTGCATTTCTTCAGAAAACCCATTTCAGTTTTCCTAACAATGCGTGCATAGGGAAAGCTCAATTCATGGAATTGAAACTTTTGGTTATAACAGAAGCGCCGTGCATGGTGCAACCATCACATCTGCGGAGCAAAGTGGGATTGAGGACGGGAGATGATAGGCAAAGTGTCTTTGAAATCCATTCGTGAAACGTTCTCAGAAAAGCAACTTCACTTTCAGGGCTTTTCAACCTGCCCATTAGAGTACTGCAAGAACAATACATAAGGTGCTTGTTTAGAAAACGTGGAGAGAAAATTCTCAGATGTTGGGAGCAAAGTGGGAACGAGGAAAAGTGTAAAAACCGCGAGTTTCATAAAGATTCACTCGTGCATTTCTTCAGAAAACGCATTTCAGTTTTCCTAACACTGCGTGCAAAGGGAAAGCTCAATTCATGGAAATTTAAACTGTTATTTATTACAGAAGAGCCGTACATGGTGAAACCACCACATTTGCGGAGGAAAGTGACAATGAGGAGGGGAGATCATAGGCAAGGTGTCATTGAAATCCATTCGTGAAACGTTGTCAGAAAACCAACTTCATTTTCAGGACTTTTCAACCTGCCCGTTAGATAAAGGGAAGAGCAATGCATAAGGGGCTTGTGAAGAAAACGTGTAGAGAGAATGCTCAGATGTTGGGAGCAAAGTGGAAACGAGGAAAAGCGTAAAAACCGCGAGTTTCATAAAAATTCACTCGTGCATTTCTTCAGAAAACGCATTTCAGTTTTCCTAACACTGCGTGCAAAGGGAAAGCTCAATTCATGGAAATTGAAACTGTTAGTTATTACAGAAGCGCCGTGCATGGTGAAACCACCACATTTGCGGAGCAAAGTGACAATGAGGAGGGGAGATGATAGGCAAAGTGTCATTGAAATCCATTCGTGAATCGTCTCAGAAAAGCAATTTCAATTTCAGGCCTTTTCAACCTGCCCGTTAGAAAAAGGGAAGAGCAATGCATAAGTGGCTTGTGAAGAAAACGTGGAGAGAGAATGCTCAGATGTTGGGAGCAAAGTGGGAAGGAGAAAAACAGAGAAAACCGCGAGTTTCATGAAGATTCAGTAGTGCATTTCTTCAGAAAACGCTTTTCAGTTTTCCTAACTCTGCGTGCATTGGGAAAGCTCAATTCATGGAAATTGAAACTGTTAGTTATTACAGAAGCGCCGTGCATGGTGAAACCACCACATCTGCGGAGCAAAGTGGGAATGAGGAGGGGAGCTGATAGGCAAAATGTCATTGAAATCCATTCGTGAAACGTCTCAGAAAAGCAACTTAATTTTCAGGCCTTTTCCACCTGCCCGTTAGATAAAGGGAAGAGCAATGCATAAGGGGCTTGTGAAGAAAACGTGGAGAGAGAATGCTCAGATGTTGGGAGCAAAGTGGGAACGAGGAAAAGAGAAAAACCTGCGAGTTTCATGAAGATTCACTCGTGCATTTCTTGAGAAAACGCATTTCATTTTTCCTAACACTGCGTGCAAAGGGAAAGCTCAATTCATGCAAATTGAAACTGTTAGTTGTTACAGAAGTGCCGTGCATGGTGCAACCACCACATCAGCGGAGCAAAGTGGGATTGAGGACGGGAGATGATAGGCAAAGTGTCTTTGAAATCCATTCGTGAAACATTCTCAGAAAAGCAACTTCACTTTCAGGCTTTTTCAACTTGCCCGTTAGAATACTGCAAGCGAAATACATAATGTGCTTGTTTAGAAAACGTGGAGAGAGAATTCTCAGATGTTGGGAGCAAAGTGGGAACGAGGAAAAGTGTAAAAACCGCGAGTTTCATAAAGAATCACTCGTGCATTTCTTCAGAAAACGCATTTCAGTTTTCCTAACACTGCGTGCATAGGGAAAGCTCAATTCATGGAAATCGAAACTATTACTTATTACAGGAGCGCCGTGCATGGTGTATCCACCACATCTGCGGAGCGAAGTGGGAATGAGATGGGGAGATGATAGGCAAAGTGTCATTGAAATCCATTCGTGAAACTTTCTCAGAAAAGCAACTTCATTTTCAGGCCTTTTCAACCTGCCCGTTAGAGTACTGCAAGAGAAATACATAAGGGGCTTGTATAGAAAAGGTGGAGAGAGAATGCTCAGATGTTGGGAGCAAAGTGGGAACGAGGAAAAGAGAAAAAACCGCGAGTTTCATGAAGTTTCACTCGTGCATTTCTTCAGAAAACCCATTTCAATTTTCCTAAACTGCGTGCACAGGGAAAGCTCAATTCATGGAAATCAAAACTGTTAGTTGTAATAGAAGCGCCGTGCATGGCGCAACCACCACATCTGAGGTGCAAAGTGGGATTGAGGAGGGGAGATCATAGGCAAAGTGTCATTGAAATCCATTCTTGAAACGTTCTCAGAAAAGCAACTTCATTTTCAGGCCTTTTCAACCTGCCCATTAGATAAAGGGAAGAGCAATGCATAAGGGGCTTGTGAAGAAAACGTGGAGAGAGAATGCTCTGATGTTGGGAGCAAAGTGGGAACGAGGAAAAGAGTAAAAACTGCGAGTTTCATGAAGATTCACTCGTGCATTTCTTCAGAAAACGCATTTCAGTTTTCCTAACACTGCGTGCATAGGGAAAGTTCAATTCATGGAATTGAAACTTTTGGTTATAACAGAAGCGCCGAGCATGGTGCAACCACCACATCTGCGGAGCAAAGTGAAATTGAGGACGGGAGATGATAGGCAAAGTGTCTTTGAAATTCATTCGTGAAACGTTCTCAGAAAAGCAACTTCACTTTCAGGGCTTTTCAACCTGCCCATTAGAGTTCTGCAAGAACAATACATAAGGTGCTTGTTTAGAAAACGTGGAGAGAGAATTCTCAGATCATGGGAACAAAGTGGGAACGAGGAAAAGTGTGAAAACCGCGAGTTTCATAAAGTTTCATTCGTGCATTTCTTCAGAAATCGCATTTCAGTTTTCCTAACACTGCGTGCAAAGGGAAAGCTCAATTCATGGAAATTGAAACTGTTAGTTATTACAGAAGCGCCGGGCATGGTGAAACCACCACATTTGCGGAGCAAAGTGGGAATGAGGAGGGGAGATGATAGGCAAAGTGTCATTGAAATCCATTCGTGAATCGTCTCAGAAAAGCAACTTCATTTTCAGGACTTTCAACCTGCCTGTTAGAGTACTGCAAGAGAAATACATAAGGGGCTTGTATAGAAAAGGTGGAGAGAGAATGCTCAGATGTTGGGAGCAAAGTGGCAATGAGGAAAAAAGAAAAAAGCTGCGAGTTTCATGAAGATTCACTCGTGCATTTCTTCAGAAAACCCATTTCAGTTTTCCTAACAGTGCGTGCATAGGGAAAGCTCAATTCATGGAATTGAAACTTTTGGTTTTAACAGAAGCGCCGTGCATGGTGCAACAACCACATCTGCGGAGCAAAGTGGGATTGAGGACGGGAGATGATAGGCAAAGTGTCTTTGAAATCCATTCGTGAAACGTTCTCAGAAAAAAAACTTCACTTTCAGGGCTTTTCAACATGCCCATTAGAGTACTGCAAGAACAATACATAAGGTGCTTGTTTAGAAAACGTGGAGAGAGAATTCTCAGATGTTGGGAGCAAACTGGGAATGAGGAAAAGTGTAAAAACCGCGAGTTTCATAAAGATTCACTCGTGCATTTCTTCAGAAACGCATTTCAGTTTTCCTAACACTGCGTGCAAAGGGAAAGCTCAATTCATGGAAATTTAAACTGTTATTTATTACAGAAGAGCCGTGCATGGTGAAACCACCACATTTGCGGAGCAAAGTGGCAATGAGGAGGGGAGATGATAGGCAAAGTGTCATTGAAATCCATTCGTGAAACGTTCTCAGTAAACCAACTTCATTTTCAGGCCTTTTCAACCTGCCCGTTAGATAAAGGGAAGAGCAATGCATAAGGGGCTTGTGAAGAAAACGTGTAGAGAGAATGCTCAGATGTTGGGAACAAAGTGGAAACGAGGAAAAGAGAAAAAACTGCGAGTTTCATGAAGATTCACTAGTGCATTTCTTCAGAAAACGCATTTCAGTTTTCCTAACACTGCGTTCATAGGGAAAGCTCAATTCATGGAAATCGAAACTGTTAGTTATAACAGAATCGCCGTACATGGTGCAATAACCACATCTGCAGAGCAAAGTGGGAATGAGGAGGGGAGATGATAGGCAAAGTGTCATTGAAATGCATTCGTGAAACGTTCTCAGAAAAGCAACTTCATTTTCAGGCCTTTTCAACCTGCCGGTTAGAGTACTCCAAGAGAAATACATAAGGGGCTTGTATAGAAAACGTGGAGAGAGAATGCTCAGATGTTGGGAGCAAAGTGGGAACGAGGAAAAGAGAAAAAACTGCGAGTTTCATGAAGATTCACTCGTGCATTTCTTCAGAAAACGCATTTCAGTTTTCCTAACACTGCGTGCAAAGGGAAAGCTCAATTCATGGAAATTTAAACTGTTATTTATTACAGAAGAGCCGTACATGGTGAAACCACCACATTTGCGGAGGAAAGTGACAATGAGGAGGGGAGATCATAGGCAAGGTGTCATTGAAATCCATTCGTGAAACGTTGTCAGAAAACCAACTTCATTTTCAGGACTTTTCAACCTGCCCGTTAGATAAAGGGAAGAGCAATGCATAAGGGGCTTGTGAAGAAAACGTGTAGAGAGAATGCTCAGATGTTGGGAGCAAAGTGGAAACGAGGAAAAGCGTAAAAACCGCGAGTTTCATAAAAATTCACTCGTGCATTTCTTCAGAAAACGCATTTCAGTTTTCCTAACACTGCGTGCAAAGGGAAAGCTCAATTCATGGAAATTGAAACTGTTAGTTATTACAGAAGCGCCGTGCATGGTGAAACCACCACATTTGCGGAGCAAAGTGACAATGAGGAGGGGAGATGATAGGCAAGGTGTCATTGAAATCCATTCGTGAATTGTCTCAGAAAAGCAATTTCAATTTCAGGCCTTTTCAACCTGCCCGTTAGAAAAAGGGAAGAGCAATGCATACGTGGCTTGTGAAGAAAACGTGGAGAGAGAATGCTCAGATGTTGGGAGCAAAGTGGGAAGGAGAAAAACAGAGAAAACCGCGAGTTTCATGAAGATTCAGTAGTGCATTTCTTCAGAAAACGCTTTTCAGTTTTCCTAACTCTGCGTGCATTGGGAAAGCTCAATTCATGGAAATTGAAACTGTTAGTTATTACAGAAGCGCCGTGCATGGTGAAACCACCACATCTGCGGAGCAAAGTGGGAATGAGGAGGGGAGCTGATACGCAAAGTGTCATTGAAACCCATTCGTGAAACGTCTCAGAAAATCAACTTCATTTTCAGGCCTTTTCAACCTGCCCGTTAGATAAAGGGAAGAGCAATGCATAAGTGTCTTGTGAAGAAAACGTGGAGAGAGAATGCTCAGATGTTGGGAGCAAAGTGGGAACGAGGAAAAGAGAAAAACCTGCGAGTTTCATGAAGATACACTCGTGCATTTCTTCAGAAAACGCATTTCAGTTTTCCTAACACTGCGTGCATAGGGAAAGCTCAATTCATGGAATTGAAACTTTTGGTTATAACAGAAGCGCCGTGCATGGTGCATCCACCACATCTGCGGAGCAAAGTGAAATTGAGGACGGGAGATGATAGGCAAAGTGTCTTTGAAATCCATTCGTGAAAAGTTCTCAGAAAAGCAACTTCACTTTCAGGCTTTTTCAACTTGCCCGTTAGAATACTGCAAGCGAAATACATAATGTGCTTGTTTAGAAAACGTGGAGAGAGAATTCTCAGATGTTGGGAGCAAAGTGGGAACGAGGAAAAGTGTAAAAACCGCGAGTTTCATAAAGAATCACTCGTGCATTTCTTCAGAAAACGCATTTCAGTTTTCCTAACACTGCGTGCATAGGGAAAGCTCAATTCATGGAAATCGAAACTATTACTTATTACAGGAGCGCCGTGCATGGTGTATCCACCACATCTGCGGAGCGAAGTGGGAATGAGATGGGCAGATGATAGGCAAAGTGTCATTAAAATCCATTCGTGAAACGTTCTCAGAAAAGCAACTTCATTTTCAGGCCTTTTCAACCTGCCCGTTAGAGTACTGCAAGAGAAATACATAAGGGGCTTGTATAGAAAAGGTGGAGAGAGAATGCTCAGATGTTGGGAGCAAAGTGGGAACGAGGAAAAGAGAAAAAACCGCGAGTTTCATGAAGTTTCACTCGTGCATTTCTTCAGAAAACCCATTTCAATTTTCCTAAACTGCGTGCACAGGGAAAGCTCAATTCATGGAAATCAAAACTGTTAGTTGTAATAGAAGCGCCGTGCATGGCGCAACCACCACATCTGAGGTGCAAAGTGGGATTGAGGAGGGGAGATCATAGGCAAAGTGTCATTGAAATCCATTCTTGAAACGTTCTCAGAAAAGCAACTTCATTTTCAGGCCTTTTCAACCTGCCCATTAGATAAAGGGAAGAGCAATGCATAAGGGGCTTGTGAAGAAAACGTGGAGAGAGAATGCTCTGATGTTGGGAGCAAAGTGGGAACGAGGAAAAGAGTAAAAACTGCGAGTTTCATGAAGATTCACTCGTGCATTTCTTCAGAAAACGCATTTCAGTTTTCCTAACACTGCGTGCATAGGGAAAGTTCAATTCATGGAATTGAAACTTTTGGTTATAACAGAAGCGCCGAGCATGGTGCAACCACCACATCTGCGGAGCAAAGTGAAATTGAGGACGGGAGATGATAGGCAAAGTGTCTTTGAAATTCATTCGTGAAACGTTCTCAGAAAAGCAACTTCACTTTCAGGGCTTTTCAACCTGCCCATTAGAGTTCTGCAAGAACAATACATAAGGTGCTTGTTTAGAAAACGTGGAGAGAGAATTCTCAGATCATGGGAACAAAGTGGGAACGAGGAAAAGTGTGAAAACCGCGAGTTTCATAAAGTTTCATTCGTGCATTTCTTCAGAAATCGCATTTCAGTTTTCCTAACACTGCGTGCAAAGGGAAAGCTCAATTCATGGAAATTGAAACTGTTAGTTATTACAGAAGCGCCGGGCATGGTGAAACCACCACATTTGCGGAGCAAAGTGGGAATGAGGAGGGGAGATGATAGGCAAAGTGTCATTGAAATCCATTCGTGAATCGTCTCAGAAAAGCAACTTCATTTTCAGGACTTTCAACCTGCCTGTTAGAGTACTGCAAGAGAAATACATAAGGGGCTTGTATAGAAAAGGTGGAGAGAGAATGCTCAGATATTGGGAGCAAAGTGGGAACGAGGAAAAGAGAAAAAACTGCGAGTTTCATGAAGATTCACTTGTGCATTTCTTCACAAAACGCATTTCAGTTTTCCTAACACTGCGTGCATAGGGACAGCTCAATTCATGGAAATTGAAACTTTTGATTATAACATAAGCGCCGAGCATGGTGCAACCACCACATCTGCGGAGCAAAGTGGGAATGAGGAGGGGAGATGATAGGCAAAGTGTCATTGAAATGCATTCGTGAAACGTTCTCAGAAAAGCAACTTCATTTTCAGGCTTTTTCAACCTGCCTGTTAGAGTACTGCAAGAGAAATACATAAGGGGCTTGTATAGAAAAGGTGGAGAGAGAATGCTCAGATGTTGGGAGCAAATTGGCAATGAGGAAAAGAGAAAATCTGCGAGTTTCATGAAGATTCATTCGTGCATTTCTTCAGAAAACCCATTTCAGTTTTCCTAACACTGCGTGCATAGGGAAAGCTCAATTCATGGAATTGAAACTTTTGGTTATAACAGAAGCGCCGTGCATGGTGCAACCACCCCATCTGCGGAGCAAAGTGGGATTGAGGACGGGAGAATATAGGCAAAGTGTCTTTGAAATCCATTCGTGAAACGTTCTCAGAAAAGCAACTTCACTTTCAGGGCTTTTCAACCTGCCCATTAGAGTACTGCAAGAACAATACATAAGGTGCTTGTTTAGAAAACGTGGAGAGAGAATTTTCAGATGTTGGGAGCAAACTGGGAACGAGGAAAAGTGTAAAAACCGCGAGTTTCATAAAGATTCACTCGTGCATTTCTTCAGAAAACGCATTTCAGTTTTCCTAACACTGCGTGCAAAGGGAAAGCTCAATTCATGGAAATTGAAACTGTTAGTTATTACAGAAGCGCCGTGCATGGTGAAACCACCACATTTGCGGAGCAAAGTGGCAATGAGGAGGGGAGATGATAGGCAAAGTGTCATTGAAATCCATTCGTGAAACGTTCTCAGAAAACCAACTTCATTTTCAGGACTTTTCAACCTGCCCGTTAGAGTACTGCAAGAGAAATACATAAGGGGCTTGTGATAGAAAAGGTGGAGAGAGAATGCTCAGATGTTGGGAGCAAAGTGGGAACGAGGAAAAGAGTAAAAACCACGAGTTTCATAAAAATTCACTCCTGCATTTCTTCAGAAAACGCATTTCAGTTTTCCTAACACTGTGTGCAAAGGGAAAGGTCAATTCATGGAAATTGAAACTGTTAGTTATTACAGAAGCACCGTGCATGGTGCAACCACCACATCTGCGGAGCAAAGTGGGAATGAGGAGGGGAGATGATAGGCAAAGTGTCATTGAAATCCATTCGTGAAACGTTCTCAGAAAAGCAACTTCATTTTCAGGACTTTTCAACCTGCCCGTTAGAGTACTGCAAGAGAAATACATAAGGGGCTTGTATAGAAAAGGTGGAGAGAGAATGCTCAGATGTTGGGAGCAAAGTGGGAACGAGGAAAAGAGAAAAAACGGCAAGTTTCGTGAAGATTCACTCGTGCATTTCTTCAGAAAACGCATTTCAGTTTTCCTAACACTGCGTGCATAGGGAAAGCTCAATTCATGGAAATCGAAACTGTTATTTATAACAGAATCGCCGTGCATGGTGCAACCACCAAGTCTGCGGAGCAAAGTGGGAATGAGGAGGGGAGATGATAGGCAAAGTGTCATTGAAATCCATTCGTGAAACGTTCTCAGAAAAGCAACTTCATTTTCAGGCCTTTTCAACCTGACCATTAGATAAAGGGAAGAGCAATGCATAAGGGGCTTGTGAAAAAAACGTGGAGAGAGAATGCTCAGATGTTGGGAGCAAAGTGGGACGAGGAAAAGAGTAAAAACTGCGAGTTTCATGAAGACTCGTGCATTTCTTCAGAAAACGCATTTCAGTTTTCCTAACACTGCATGCATAGGGAAAGCTCAATTCATGGAAATCGAAACTTTTGCTTATAACAGAAGAGACGTGCATGTTGCAACAACCACATCTGCGGAGCAAAGTGGGAATGAGGAGGGGAGATGATAGGCAAAGTGTCATTGAAATCCATTCGTGAAACGTTCTCAGAAAATCAACTTCAATTTCAGGCCTTTTCAACCTGCACGTTAGATTAAGGCAAGAGCAATGCATAAGGGGCTTGTTAGAAAACGTGGAGAGAGAATGCTCAGATGTTGGGAGCAAAGTGGGAACGAGGAAAAGAGTAAAAACCGTGAGTTTCATAAAGATTCACTAGTGCATTTCTTCAGAAAACGCATTTCAGTTTTCCTAACACTGCGTGCATAGGGAAAGCTCAGTTCATGGAAATTGAAACTTTTGCTTATAACAGAAGCGACGTGCATGTTGCAACAACCACATCTGCGGAGCAAACTGGGAATGAGGAGGGGAGATGATAGGCAAAGTGTCATTGAAATCCTTTCGTGAAACGTCTCAGAAAAGCAACTTCATTTTCAGGACTTTCAACCTGCCTGTTAGAGTACTGCAGGAGAAATACATAAGGGGCTTGTATAGAAAAGGTGGAGAGAGAATTCTCAGATGTTGGGAGCAAAGTGGGAACGAGGAAAAGAGAAAAAACTGCGAGTTTCATGAAGATTCACTCGTGCATTTCTTCAGAAAACGCATTTCAGTTTTCCTAACACTGCGTGCATAGGGAAAGCTCAATTCATGGAAATTGAAACTTTTGATTATAACATAAGCGCCGAGCATGGTGCAACCACCACATCTGCGGAGCAAAGTGGGAATGAGGAGAGGAGATGATAGGCAAAGTGTCATTGAAATGCATTCGTGAAACCTTCTCAGAAAAGCAACTTCATTTTCAGGATTTTTCAACCTGCCTATTAGAGTACTGCAAGAGAAATACATAAGGGGCTTGTATAGAAAAGGTGGAGAGAGAATGCTCAGATGTTGGGAGCAAAGTGGCAATGAGGAAAAAAGAAAAAAGCTGCGAGTTTCATGAAGATTCACTCGTGCATTTCTTCAGAAAACCCATTTCAGTTTTCCTAACAGTGCGTGCATAGGGAAAGCTCAATTCATGGAATTGAAACTTTTGGTTATAACAGAAGCGCCGTGCATGGTGCAACAACCACATCTGCGGAGCAAAGTGGGATTGAGGACGGGAGATGATAGGCAAAGTGTCTTTGAAATCCATTCGTGAAACGTTCTCAGAAAAAAAACTTCACTTTCAGGGCTTTTCAACATGCCCATTAGAGTACTGCAAGAACAATACATAAGGTGCTTGTTTAGAAAACGTGGAGAGAGAATTTTCAGATGTTGGGAGCAAAGTGGGAACGAGGAAAAGTGTAAAAACCGCGAGTTTCATAAAGATTCACTCGTGCATTTCTTCAGAAAACGCATTTCAGTTTTCCTAACACTGCGTGCAAAGGGAAAGCTCAATTCATGGAAATTTAAACTGTTATTTATTACAGAAGAGCCGTGCATGGTGAAACCACCACATTTGCGGAGCAAAGTGGCAATGAGGAGGGGAGATGATAGGCAAAGTGTCATTGAAATCCATTCGTGAAACGTTCTCAGTAAACCAACTTCATTTTCAGGCCTTTTCAACCTGCCCGTTAGATAAAGGGAAGAGCAATGCATAAGGGGCTTGTGAAGAAAACGTGTAGAGAGAATGCTCAGATGTTGGGAACAAAGTGGAAACGAGGAAAAGAGAAAAAACTGCGAGTTTCATGAAGATTCACTAGTGCATTTCTTCAGAAAACGCATTTCAGTTTTCCTAACACTGCGTTCATAGGGAAAGCTAAATTCATGGAAATTGAAACTGTTAGTTATAACAGAATCGCCGTACATGGTGCAATAACCACATCTGCAGAGCAAAGTGGGAATGAGGAGGGGAGATGATAGGCAAAGTGTCATTGAAATGCATTCGTGAAACGTTCTCAGAAAAGCAACTTCATTTTCAGGCCTTTTCAACCTGCCGTTAGATAAAGGGAAGAGAAATGCATAAGGGGCTTGTATAGAAAAGGTGGAGAGAGAATGCTCAGATGTTGGGAGCAAAGTGGGAACGAGGAAAAGAGAAAAAACTGCGAGTTTCATGAAGATTCACTCGTGCATTTCTTCAGAAAACGCATTTCAGTTTTCCTAACACTTTGTGCAAATGGAAAGCTCAATTCATGGAAATTGAAACTGTTATTTATTACAGAAGTGCCGTGCATGGTGCAACCACCACGTCTGCGGAGCAAAGTGGGAATGAGGAGGGGAGATGATAGGTTAAGTGTCATTGAAATCCATTCGTGAAGCGTTCTCAGAAAAGCAACTTCAATTTCAGGGCTTTTCAACCTGCACGTTAGAATACTGCAAGAGCAATACATAAGGGGCTTGTATAGAAAAGGTGGAGAGAGAATGCTCAGATGTTGGGAGCAAAGTGGGAACGAGGAAAAGAGAAAAAACGGCAAGTTTCGTGAAGATTCACTCGTGCATTTCTTCAGAAAACGCATTTCAGTTTTCCTTACACTGCGTTCAAAGGGAAAGCTCAATTCATGGAAAGTGAAACTGTTAGTTATTACAGAAGCGCCGTGCATGGTGCAACCACCACATCTGTGGAGCAGAGTGGGAATAAGGAGGGGAGCTGATAGGCAAAGTGTCATTGAAATCCATTCGTGAAACGTTCTCAGAAAAGCAAATTCAGTTTCAGGACTTTTCAACCTGCCCGTTAGAGTACTGCAAGAGAAATACATAAGGGGCTTGTATAGAAAAGGTGGAGAGAGAATGCTCAGAAGTTGGGAGCAAAGTGGGAACGAGGAAAAGAGAAAAAACGGCAAGTTTCGTGAAGATTCACTCGTGCATTTCTTCAGAAAACGCATTTCAGTTTTCCTAACACTGCGTGCATAGGGAAAGCTCAATTCATGGAAATCGAAACTGTTAGTTATAACAGAATCGCCGTGCATGGTGCAACCACCAAGTCTGCGGAGCAAAGTGGGAATGAGGAGGGGAGATGATAGGCAAAGTGTCATTGAAATCCATTCGTGAAACGTTCTCAGAAAAGCAACTTCAATTTCAGGGCTTTTCAACCTGCACGTTAGAATACTGCAAGAGCAATACATAAGGGGATTGTTCAGAAAACGTGGAGAGAGAATGCTCAGATGTTGGGAGCAAAGTGGGAACGAGGAAAGGCGTAAAACCCGCGAGTTTCATAAAGAATCACTCGTGCATTTCTGCCGAAAACGCATTTCAGTTTTCCTAACACTGCGTGCAAAGGGAAAGCTCAATTCATGGAAATTGAAACTGTTAGTTATTACAGAAGCGCCGTGCAAGGTGCAACCACCACATCTGCGGAGCAAAGTGGGAATGAGGAGGGGAGATGATAGGCAAAGTGTCATTGAAATCCATTCGTGAAACGTTCTCAGAAAAGCAACTTCATTTTCAGGAATTTTCAACCTGCCCGTTAGATTAAGGCAAGAGCAATGCATAAGGGGCTTGTGTAGAAAAGGTGGAGAGAGAATGCTCAGATGTTGGGAGCAAAGTGGGAAGGAGAAAAACAGAGAAAACCGCGAGTTTCATGAAGATTCACTAGTGCATTTCTTCAGAAAACGCATTTCAGTTTTCCTAACACTGCGTGTATTGGGAAAGCTCAATTAATGGAAATTGAAACTTTTGGTTATAACAGAAGCGCCGTGCATGGTGCAACCACCACATCTGCGGAGCAAAGTGGGAATGAGCAGGGGACATGATAGGCAAAGTGTCATTGAAATCCATTAGTGAAACGTCTCAGAAAAGCAACTTCATTTTCAGGAATTTCAACCTGCCTGTTAGAGTACTGCAAGAGAAATACATAAGGGGCTTTTATAGAAAAGGTGGAGAGAGAATGCTCAGATGTTGGGAGCAAAGTGGGAACGAGGAAAAGAGAAAAAACTGCGAGTTTCATGAAGATTCACTCGTGCATTTCTTCAGAAAACGCATTTCAGTTTTCCTAACACTGCGTGCATAGGGAAAGCTCAACTCATGGAAATTGAAACTTTTGATTATAACATAAGCGCCCAGCATGGTGCAACCACCACATCTGCGGAGCAAAGTGGGAATGAGGAGGGGAGATGATAGGCAAAGTGTCATTGAAATGCATTCGTGAAACGTTCTCAGAAAAGCAACTTCATTTTCAAGCTTTTTCAACCTGCCTGTTAGAGTACTGCAAGAGAAATACATAAGGGGCTTGTATAGAAAAGGTGGAGAGAGAATGCTCAGATGTTGGGAGCAAATGGCAATGAGGAAAAGAGAAAAAACTGCGAGTTTCATGAAGATTCACTCGTGCATTTCTTCAGAAAACCCATTTCAGTTTTCCTAACAATGCGTGCATAGGGAAAGCTCAATTCATGGAATTGAAACTTTTGGTTATAACAGAAGCGCCGTGCATGGTGCAACCATCACATCTGCGGAGCAAAGTGGGATTGAGGACGGGAGATGATAGGCAAAGTGTCTTTGAAATCCATTCGTGAAACGTTCTCAGAAAAGCAACTTCACTTTCAGGGCTTTTCAACCTGCCCATTAGAGTACTGCAAGAACAATACATAAGGTGCTTGTTTAGAAAACGTGGAGAGAAAATTCTCAGATGTTGGGAGCAAAGTGGGAACGAGGAAAAGTGTAAAAACCGCGAGTTTCATAAAGATTCACTCGTGCATTTCTTCAGAAAACGCATTTCAGTTTTCCTAACACTGCGTGCAAAGGGAAAGCTCAATTCATGGAAATTTAAACTGTTATTTATTACAGAAGAGCCGTGCATGGTGAAACCACCACATTTGCGGAGGAAAGTGACAATGAGGAGGGGAGAGCATAGGCAAAGTGTCATTGAAATCCATTCGTGAAACGTTGTCAGAAAACCAACTTCATTTTCAGGACTTTTCAACCTGCCCGTTAGATAAAGGGAAGAGCAATGCATAAGGGGCTTGTGAAGAAAACGTGTAGAGAGAATGCTCAGATGTTGGGAGCAAAGTGGAAACGAGGAAAAGAGTAAAAACCGCGAGTTTCATAAAAATTCACTCGTGCATTTCTTCAGAAAACGCATTTCAGTTTTCCTAACACTGCGTGCAAAGGGAAAGCTCAATTCATGGAAATTGAAACTGTTAGTTATTACAGAAGCGCCGTGCATGGTGAAACCACCACATTTGCGGAGCAAAGTGACAATGAGGAGGGGAGATGATAGGCAAAGTGTCATTGAAATCCATTCGTGAATCGTCTCAGAAAAGCAATTTCAATTTCAGGCCTTTTCAACCTGCCCGTTAGAAAAAGGGAAGAGCAATGCATAAGTGGCTTGTGAAGAAAACGTGGAGAGAGAATGCTCAGATGTTGGGAGCAAAGTGGGAAGGAGAAAAACAGAGAAAACCGCGAGTTTCATGAAGATTCAGTAGTGCATTTCTTCAGAAAACGCTTTTCAGTTTTCCTAACTCTGCGTGCATTGGGAAAGCTCAATTCATGGAAATTGAAACTGTTAGTTATTACAGAAGCGCCGTGCATGGTGAAACCACCACATCTGCGGAGCAAAGTGCGAATGAGGAGGGGAGCTGATAGGCAAAGTGTCATTGAAATCCATTCGTGAAACGTCTCAGAAAATCAACTTCATTTTCAGGCCTTTTCAACCTGCCCGTTAGATAAAGGGAAGAGCAATGCATAAGGGGCTTGTGAAGAAAACGTGGAGAGAGAATGCTCAGATGTTGGGAGCAAAGTGGGAACGAGGAAAAGAGATAAACCTGCGAGTTTCATGAAGATACACTCGTGCATTTCTTCAGAAAACGCATTTCAGTTTTCCTAACACTGCGTGCATAGGGAAAGCTCAATTCATGGAATTGAAACTTTTGGTTATAACAGAAGCGCCGTGCATGGTGCATCCACCACATCTGCGGAGCAAAGTGAAATTGAGGACGGGAGATGATAGGCAAAGTGTCTTTGAAATCCATTCGTGAAAAGTTCTCAGAAAAGCAACTTCACTTTCAGGCTTTTTCAACTTGCCCGTTAGAATACTGCAAGCGAAATACATAATGTGCTTGTTTAGAAAACGTGGAGAGAGAATTCTCAGATGTTGGGAGCAAAGTGGGAACGAGGAAAAGTGTAAAAACCGCGAGTTTCATAAAGAATCACTCGTGCATTTCTTCAGAAAACGCATTTCAGTTTTCCTAACACTGCGTGCATAGGGAAAGGTCAATTCATGGAAATCGAAACTGTTACTTATTACAGGAGCGCCGTGCATGGTGTAACCACCACATCTGCGGAGCGAAGTGGGAATGAGATGGGCAGATGATAGGCAAAGTGTCATTAAAATCCATTCGTGAAACGTTCTCAGAAAAGCAACTTCATTTTCAGGCCTTTTCAACCTGCCCGTTAGAGTACTGCAAGAGAAATACATAAGGGGCTTGTATAGAAAAGGTGGAGAGAGAATGCTCAGATGTTGGGAGCAAAGTGGGAACGAGGAAAAGAGAAAAAACCGCGAGTTTCATGAAGTTTCACTCGTGCATTTCTTCAGAAAACCCATTTCAATTTTCCTAAACTGCGTGCACAGGGAAAGCTCAATTCATGGAAATCAAAACTGTTAGTTGTAATAGAAGCGCCGTGCATGGCGCAACCACCACATCTGAGGTGCAAAGTGGGATTGAGGAGGGGAGATCATAGGCAAAGTGTCATTGAAATCCATTCTTGAAACGTTCTCAGAAAAGCAACTTCATTTTCAGGCCTTTTCAACCTGCCCATTAGATAAAGGGAAGAGCAATGCATAAGGGGCTTGTGAAGAAAACGGGGAGAGAGAATGCTCTGATGTTGGGAGCAAAGTGGGAACGAGGAAAAGAGTAAAAACTGCGAGTTTCATGAAGATTCACTCGTGCATTTCTTCAGAAAACGCATTTCAGTTTTCCTAACACTGCGTGCATAGGGAAAGTTCAATTCATGGAATTGAAACTTTTGGTTATAACAGAAGCGCCGAGCATGGTGCAACCACCACATCTGCGGAGCAAAGTGAAATTGAGGACGGGAGATGATAGGCAAAGTGTCTTTGAAATTCATTCGTGAAACGTTCTCAGAAAAGCAACTTCACTTTCAGGGCTTTTCAACCTGCCCATTAGAGTTCTGCAAGAACAATACATAAGGTGCTTGTTTAGAAAACGTGGAGAGAGAATTCTCAGATCATGGGAGCAAAGTGGGAACGAGGAAAAGTGTGAAAACCGCGAGTTTCATAAAGTTTCATTCGTGCATTTCTTCAGAAATCGCATTTCAGTTTTCCTAACACTGCGTGCAAAGGGAAAGCTCAATTCATGGAAATTGAAACTGTTAGTTATTACAGAAGCGCCGTGAATGGTGAAACCACCACATTTGCGGAGCAAAGTGGGAATGAGGAGGGGAGATGATAGGCAAAGTGTCATTGAAATCCATTCGTGAATCGTCTCAGAAAAGCAACTTCATTTTCAGGACTTTCAACCTGCCTGTTAGAGTACTGCAAGAGAAATACATAAGGGGCTTGTATAGAAAAGGTGGAGAGAGAATGCTCAGATATTGGGAGCAAAGTGGGAACGAGGAAAAGAGAAAAAACTGCGAGTTTCATGAAGATTCACTTGTGCATTTCTTCAGAAAACGCATTTCAGTTTTCCTAACACTGCGTGCATAGGGACAGCTCAATTCATGGAAATTGAAACTTTTGATTATAACATAAGCGCCGAGCATGGTGCAACCACCACATCTGCGGAGCAAAGTGGGAATGAGGAGGGGAGATGATAGGCAAAGTGTCATTGAAATGCATTCGTGAAACGTTCTCAGAAAAGCAACTTCATTTTCAGGCTTTTTCAACCTGCCTGTTAGAGTACTGCAAGAGAAATACATAAGGGGCTTGTATAGAAAAGGTGGAGAGAGAATGCTCAGATGTTGGGAGCAAAGTGGCAATGAGGAAAAGAGAAAAAACTGCGAGTTTCATGAAGATTCACTCGTGCATTTCTTCAGAAAACCCATTTCAGTTTTCCTAACAATGCGTGCATAGGGAAAGCTCAATTCATGGAATTGAAACTTTTGGTTATAACAGAAGCGCCGTGCATGGTGCAACCACCACATCTGCGGAGCAAAGTGGGATTGAGGACGGGAGATGATAGGCAAAGTGTCTTTGAAATCCATTCGTGAAACGTTCTCAGAAAAGCAACTTCACTTTCAGGGCTTTTCAACCTGCCCATTAGAGTACTGCAAGAACAATACATAAGGTGCTTGTTTAGAAAACGTGGAGAGAGAATTTTCAGATGTTGGGAGCAAAGTGGGAACGAGGAAAAGTGTAAAAACCGCGAGTTTCATAAAGATTCACTCGTGCATTTCTTCAGAAAACGCATTTCAGTTTTCCTAACACTGCGTGCAAAGGGAAAGCTCAATTCATGGAAATTGAAACTGTTAGTTATTACAGAAGCGCCGTGCATGGTGAAACCACCACATTTGCGGAGCAAAGTGACAATGAGGAGGGGAGATCATAGGCAAAGTGTCATTGAAATCCATTCGTGAAACCTTCTCAGAAAACCAACTTCATTTTCAGGCCTTTTCAACCTGCCCGTTAGAAAAAGGGAAGAGCAATGCATAAGTGGCTTGTGAAGAAAACGTGGAGAGAGAATGCTCAGATGTTGGGAGCAAAGTGGGAACGAGGAAAAGAGTAAAAACCGCGAATTTCATAAAAATTCACTGGTGCATTTCTTCAGAAAACGCATTTCAGTTTTCCTAACACTGCGTGCAAAGGGAAAGCTCAATTCATGGAAATTGAAACTGTTAGGTATTACAGAAGCGCCGTGCATGGTGCAACCACCACATCTGCGGAGCAGAGTGGGAATGAGGAGGGGAGATGATAGGCAAAGTGTCATTGAAATCCATTCGTGAAACGTTCTCAGAAAAGCAACTTCATTTTCAGGACTTTTCAACCTGCCCGTTAGAGTACTGCAAGAGAAATACATAAGGGGCTTGTATAGAAAAGGTGGGGAGATAATGCTCAGATGTTGGGAGCAAAGTGGGAACGAGGAAAAGAGAAAAAACGACAAGTTTCGTGAAGATTCACTCGTGCATTTCTTCAGAAAACGCATTTCAGTTTTCCTAACACTGCGTGCATAGGGAAAGCTCAATTCATGGAAATCGAAACTGTTATTTATAACAGAATCGCCGTGCATGGTGCAACCACCAAGTCTGCGGAGCAAAGTGGGAATGAGGAGGGGAGATGATAGGCAAAGTGTCATTGAAATCCATTCGTGAAACGTTCTCAGAAAAGCAACTTCAATTTCAGGGCTTTTCAACCTGCACGTTAGAGTACTGCAAGAGCAATACATAAGGGGATTGTTCAGAAAACGTGGAGAGAGAATGCTCAGATGTTGGGAGCAAAGTGGGAACGAGGAAAGGTGTAAAAACCGCGAGTTTCATAAAGAATCACTGGTGCATTTCTTCAGAAAAGGCATTTCAGTTTTCCTAACACTGCGTGCAAAGGGAAAGCTCAATTCATGGAAATGGAAACTGTTAGTTATTACAGAAGCGCCGTGCATGGTGCAACCACCACATCTGCGGAGCAGAGTGGGAATGAGGAGGGGAGATGATAGGCAAAGTGTCATTGAAATCCATTCGTGAAACGTTCTCAGAAAAGCAATTTCAATTTCAGGCCTTTTCAACCTGCACGTTAGATTAAGGCAAGAGCAATGCATAAGGGGCTTGTGTAGAAAACGTGGAGAGAGAATGCTCCGATGTTGGGAGCAAAGTGGGAAGGAGAAAAACAGATAAAACCGCGAGTTTCATGAAGATTCAGTAGTGCATTTCTTCAGAAAACGCTTTTCAGTATTCCTAACTCTGCGTGCATTGGGAAAGCTCAATTCATGGAATTTGAAACTTTTGGTTTTAAAAGAAGTGCCGTGCATGGTGCAACCACCACATCTGCGGAGCAAAGTGGGAATGAGGAGGGGAGATGATAGGCAAACTGTCATTGAAATCCATTCGTGAAACGTCTCAGAAAAGCAACTTCATTTTCAGGCCTTTTCAACCTGCCCGTTAGATAAAGGGAAGAGCAATGCATAAGGGGCTTGTGAAGAAAACGTGGAGAGAGAATGCTCAGATGTTGGGAGCAAAGTGGGAACGAGGAATAGAGAAAAACCTGCGAGTTTCATGAAGATTCACTCGTGCATTTCTTCAGAAAACGCATTTCAGTTTTACTAACACTGCGTGCATAGGGAAAGCTCAATTCATGGAAATTGAAACTGTTATTTATTACAGAAGCGCCGTGCATGTTGCAACCACCACATCTGAGGATCAAAGTGGGAATGAGGAGGGTAGATGATAGGCCAAGAGTCAATGAAATTCATTCGTGAAACGTTCTCAGAAAAGCAACTTCATTTTCAGGACTTTTCAACCTGCCCGTTAGAGTACTGCAAGAGAAATACATAAGGGGCTTGTATAGAAAAGGTGGAGAGAGAATGCTCAGATGTTAGGAGCAAAGTGGGAAGGAGAAAAAGTGTGAAACCCGCGAGTTTCATGAAGATTCACTAGTGCTTTTCTTCAGAAAACGCATTTCAGTTTTCCTAACACTGCGTGCATACGGAAAGCTCAATTCATGGAAATTGAAACTTTTGGTTATAACACAAGCGCCGTGCATGGTGCAACCACCACACCTGCGGAGCAAAGTGGGAATGAGGAGGGGAGATGATAGGCAAAGTGTCATTGAAATGCATTCGTGAAACGTTCTCAGAAAAGCAACTTCATTTTCAGGATTTTTCAACCTACCCGTTAGAGTACTGCAAGAGAAATACATAAGGGGCTTGTATAGAAAAGGTGGAGAGAGAATGCTCAGATGTTGGGAGCAAAGTGGGAACGAGGAAAAGTGTAAAACCCGCGAGTTTCATAAAGTTTCACTCGTGCATTTCTTCAGAAAACGCATTTCAGTTTTCCTAACACTGCGTGCATAGGGAAAGCTCAATTCATGGAATTGAAACTTTTGGTTATAACAGAAGCGCCGTGCATGGTGCAACCACCACATCTGCGGAGCAAAGTGAAATTGAGGACGGGAGATGATAGGCAAAGTGTCATTGAAATCCATTCGTGAAACGTTCTCAGAAAAGCAACTTCAATTTCAGGGCTTTTCAACCTGCACGTTAGAATACTGCAAGAGCAATACATAAGGGCATATTTCAGAAAACGTGGAGAGAGAATGCTCAGATGTTGGGAGCAAAGTGGGAACGAGGAAACGAGTAAAAACTGCGAGTTTCATAAAGATTCACTAGTGCATTTCTTCAGAAAACGCATTTCAGTTTTACTAACACTGCATGCATAGGGAAAGCTCACTTCATGGAAATCGAAACTGTTAGTTATAACAGAATTGCCATGCATGGTGCAACCACCAAGTATGCCGAGTAAAGTGGGAATGAGGAGGGGAGATGATAGGCAAAGTGTCATTGAAATCCATTCGTGAAACTTTCTCAGAAAATCAACTTCAATTTCAGGGCTTTTCAACCTGCACGTTAGAATACTGCAAGAGTAATACATAAGGGGATTGTTCAGAAAACGTGGAGAAAGAATGCTCCAGATGTTGGGAGCAAAGTGGGAACGAGGAAAAGAGAAAAACCGCGAGTTTCATGAAGTTTCACTCGTGCATTTCTTCAGAAAACCCATTTCAATTTTCCTAAACTGCGTGCACAGGGAAAGCTCAATTCATGGAAATCAAAACTGTTAGTTGTAATAGAAGCGCCGTGCATGGCGCAACCACCACATCTGAGTTGCAAAGTGGGATTGAGGAGGGGAGATCATAGGGAAAGTGTCATTGAAATCCATTCTTGAAACGTTCTCAGAAAAGCAACTTCATTTTCAGGCATTTTCAACCTGCCCATTAGATAAAGGGAAGAGCAATGCATAAGGGGCTTGTGAAAAAAACGTGGAGAGAGAATGCTCAGATGTTGGGAGCAAAGTGGGACGAGGAAAAGAGTAAAAACTGCGAGTTTCATGAAGACTCGTGCATTTCTTCAGAAAACGCATTTCAGTTTTCCTAACACTGCATGCATAGGGAAAGCTCAATTCATGGAAATCGAAACTTTTGCTTATAACAGAAGCGACGTGCATGTTGCAACAACCACATCTGCGGAGCAAAGTGGGAATGAGGAGGGGAGATGATAGGCAAAGTGTCATTGAAATCCATTCGTGAAACGTTCTCAGAAAATCAACTTCAATTTCAGGCCTTTTCAACCTGCACGTTAGATTAAGGCAAGAGCAATGCATAAGGGGCTTGTTAGAAAACGTGGAGAGAGAATGCTCAGATGTTGGGAGCAAAGTGGGAACGAGGAAAAGAGTAAAAACCGTGAGTTTCATAAAGATTCACTAGTGCATTTCTTCAGAAAACGAATTTCAGTTTTCCTAACACTGCATGCATAGGGAAAGCTCAGTTCATGGAAATTGAAACTTTTGCTTATAACAGAAGCGACGTGCATGTTGCAACCACCACATCTGCGGAGCAAACTGGGAATGAGGAGGGGAGATGATAGGCAAAGTGTCATTGAAATCCATTCGTGAATCGTCTCAGAAAAGCAACTTCATTTTCAGGACTTTCAACCTGCCTGTTAGAGTACTGCAAGAGAAATACATAAGGGGCTTGTATAGAAAAGGTGGAGAGAGAATGCTCAGATATTGGGAGCAAAGTGGGAACGAGGAAAAGAGAAAAAACTGCGAGTTTCATGAAGATTCACTTGTGCATTTCTTCAGAAAACGCATTTCAGTTTTCCTAACACTGCGTGCATAGGGACAGCTCAATTCATGGAAATCGAAACTGTTAGTTGTAATAGAAGCGCCGTGCATGGTGCAACCACCACATCTGCGGTGCAAAGTGGGATTGAGGAGGGGAGGTGATAGGCAAAGTGTCTTTGAAATCCATTCGTGAAACGTTCTCAGAAAAGCAACTTCAATTTCAGGCCATTTCATCCTGCCCGTTAGATTAAAGCAAGAGCAATGCATAAGGGGCTTGTGTAGAAAACGTGGAGAGAGAATGGTCAAATGTTAGGAGCAAAGTGGGAAGGAGAAAAAGAGTGAAAACCGCGAGTTTCATGAAGATTCACTAGTGCTTTTCTTCAGAAAACGCATTTCAGTTTTCCTAACACTGCGTGAATACGGAAAGATCAATTCATGGAAATTGAAACTTTTGGTTTTAACAGAAGCGCCGTGCATGGTGCAACCACCATATCTGCGGAGCAAAGTGGGAATGAGGAGGGGAGATGATAGGCAAAGTGTCATTGAAATGCATTCGTGCAACGTTCTCAGAAAAGCAACTTCATTTTCAGGCCTTTTCAACCTGCCCGTTAGAGTACTGCAAGAGAAATACATAAGGGGCTTGTATAGAAAATGTGGAGAGAGAATGCTCAGATGTTGGGAGCAAAGTGGGAACGAGGAAAAGAGAAAAAACTGCGAGTTTCATGAAGATTCACTCGTGCATTTCTTCAGAAAACGCATTTCAATTTTCCTAAGCTGCGTGCACAGGGAAAGCTCAATACATGGAAATCGAAACTGTTAGTTGTAATAGAAGCGCCGTGCATGGTGCAACCACCACATCTGCGGTGCAAAGTGGGATTGAGGAGGGGAGATCATAGGCAAAGTGTCATTGAAATGCATTCGTGAAACGTTCTCAGAAAAGCAACTTCATTTTCAGGCCTTTTCAACCTGCCCGTTAGATAAAGGGAAGAGCAATGCATAAGGGGCTTGTGAAGAAAACGTGGAGAGAGAATGCTCAGATGTTGGGAGCAAAGTGGGAACGAGGAAAAGAGTAAAAACCGCGAGTTTCTTAAAAATTCACTCGTGCATTTCTTCAGAAAACGCATTTCAGTTTTCCTAACATTGAGTGCATAGGGAAAGCTCAATTCATGGAATTGAAACTTTTGGTTATAACAGAAGCGCCGTGCATGGTGCAACCACCACATCTGTGGAGCAAAGTGAAATTGAGGACGGGAGATGATAGGCAAAGAGTCTTTGAAATCCATTCGTGAAACGTTCTCAGAAAAGCAACTTCACTTTCAGGGCTTTTCAACTTGCCCGTTAGAGTACTGCAAGAGAAATACATAAGGTGCTTGTTTAGAAAACGTGGAGAGAGAATTCTCAGATGTTGGGAGCAAAGTTGGAACGAGGAAAAGTGTAAAAACCGCGAGTTTCATAAAGATACACTCGTGCATTTCTTCAGAAAACACATTTCAGTTTTCCTAACACTGCGTGCATAGGGAAAGCTCAATTCATGGAAATGGAAACTGTTAGTTATAACAGAATCGCCGTGCATTGTGCAACCACCACGTCTGCGGAGCAAAGTGGGAATGAGGAGGGGAGATGATAGGCAAAGTGTCATTGAAATCCATTCGTGAAACGTTCTCAGAAAAGCAACTTCAATTTCAGGGCTTTTCAACCTGAACGTTAGATTAAGGCAAGAGCAATGCATAAGGGGCTTATTAGAAAACGTGGAGAGAGAATGCTCTGATGTTGGGAGCAAAGTGGGAACGAGGAAAAGAGAAAAAACTGCGAGTTTCATGAAGATTCACTCGTGCATTTCTTCAGAAAACGCATTTCAGTTTTCCTAACACTGCGTGCATGGGGAAAGCTCAATTCATGCAAAGCGAAACTGTTAGTTATTACAGGAGCGCCGTGCATGGTGTAACCACCACATCTGTGGAGCGAAGTGGGAATGAGATGGGGAGAGGATAGGCAAAGTGTCATTGAAATCCATTCGTGAAACGTCTCAGAAAAGCAACTTCACTTTCAGGGCTTTTTAATCTGGGCTTTCGAGTACTGTAAAAACAATAATAAGGTGCTTGTTTAGAAAACGTGGAGAGAGAATTCTCAGATGTTGGGAGCAAAGTGGGAATGAGGAAAAGTGTAAAAACCGCGAGTTTCATAAAGATTCACTCGTGCATTTCTTGAGAAAACGCATTTCAGTTTTCCTAACACTGCGTGCGAAGGGAAAGCTCAATTCATGGAAATAGAAAATGTTAGTTATTAGAGAAGCGCCATGCATGGTGCAACCACCACATCTGCGGAGCAAAGTTGGAATGAGGAGGGGAGATCATAGGCAAAGTGTCATTGAAATCCATTCGTGAAACGTTCTCAGAAAAGCAACCTCAATTTCAGGGCTTTTCAACCTGCACGTTAGAATACTGCAAGAGCAATACATAAGGGCATTGTTCAGAAAACGTGGAGAGAGAATGCTCAGATGTTGGGAGCAAAGTGGGAACGAGGAAAGGCTTAAAAACCGCGAGTTTCATAAAGAATCACTCGTGCATTTCTTCAGAAAACGCATTTCAGTTTTCCTAACACTGGGTGCATGGGGAAAGCTCAATTCATGGAACTTGAAACTTTTGATTATAACAGAAGCGCCGTGCAAGGTGCAACCACCACATCTGCGGAGCAAAGTGGGAATGAGGAGGCGAGATGATAGGCAAAGTGTCATTGAAATGCATTCGTGAAACGTTCTCAGAAAAGCAACTTCATTTTCAGGCCTTTTCAACCTGCCCGTTAGAGTACTGCAAGAGAAATACATAAGGAGCTTGTATAGCAAAGGTGGAGAGAGAATGCTCAGATGTTGGGAGCAAAGTGGGAATGAGGAAAAGAGAAAAAAATGCGAATTTCATCAAGATTCACTCGTGCATTTCTTCAGAAAACCCATTTCAGTTTTCCTAAAACTGCGTGCATAGGGAAAGCTCAATTCATCGAAATTGAAACTTTTGATTATGACAGAAGCGCCGTGCATGGTGCAACCACCACTTCTGCGGAGCAAAGTGGGAATGAGGAGGGGAGATGATAGGCAAAGTGTCATTGAAATGCATTCGTGAAATGTTCTCAGAAAAGCAACTTCATTTACAGGCCTTTTCAACCTGCCCGTTAGAGTACTGCAAGAGAAATACATAAGGGGCTTGTATGGAAAAGGTGGAGAGAGAATGCTCAGATGTTAGGCCAAAGTAGGAAGGAGAAAAAGAGTGAAAACTGCGAGTTTCATGAAGATTCACTTGTGCATTTCTTTAGAAAACGCATTTCAATTTTCCTAAGCTGCGTGCACAGGGAAAGCTCAATTCATGGAAATCGAAACTGTTAGTTGTAATAGAAGCGCCGTGCATGGTGCAACCACCAAGTCTGCGGAGCAAGGTGGGATTGAGGAGGGGAGATCATAGGCAAAGTGTCATTGAAATCCATTCTTGAAACGTTCTCAGAAAAGCAACTTCAATTTCAGGGCTTTTCAACCTGCACGTTAGAATACTGCAAGAGCAATACATAAGGGCATTGTTCAGAAAACGTGGAGAGAGAATGCTCAGATGTTGGGAGCAAAGTGGGAACGAGGAAAGGCGTAAAAACCGCGAGTTTCATAAAGAATCACTCGTGCATTTCTTCAGAAAACGCATTTCAGTTTTCCTAACACTGGGTGCATGGGTAAAGCTCAATTCATGGAACTTGAAACTTTTGATTATAACAGAAGCGCCGTGCAAGGTGCAACCACCACATCTGCGGAGCAAAGTGGGAATGAGGAGGCGAGATGATAGGCAAAGTGTCATTGAAATCCATTCCTGAAACGTTCTCAGAAAAGCAATTTCAATTTCAGGCCTTTTCAACCTGCACGTTAGAGTACTGCAAGAGCAATATATAAGGGGCTTGTGTAGAAAACGCGGACAGAGAATGCTCAGATGTTGGGAGCAAAGTGGGAACGAGGAAAAGAGTAAAAACCCTGAGTTTCATGAAGATTCACTAGTGCTTTTCTTCAGAAAACGCATTTCAGTTTTCCTAACACTGCGTGAATACGGAAAGATCAATTCATGGAAATTGAAACTTTTGGTTTTAACTGATGCGCCGTTCATGGTGCAACCACCACATCTGCGGAGCAAAGTGGGAATGAGGAGGGGAGATGATAGGCAAAGTGTCATTGAAATGCATTCGTGAAACGTTCTCAGAAAAGCAACTTCATTTTCAGGCCTTTTCAACCTGCCGGTTAGAGTACTGCAAGAGAAATACATAAGGGGCTTGTATAGAAAAGGTGGAGAGAGAATGCTCAGATGTTGGGAGCAAATTGGGAACGAGGAAAAGAGAAAAAACTGCGAGTTTCATGAAGATTCACTCGTGCATTTCTTCAGAAAACGCTTTGCAATTTTCCTAAACTGCGTGCACAGGGAAAGCTCAATTCATGGAAATCGAAACTGTTAGTTGTAATAGAAGCGCCGTGCATGGTGCAACCACCACATCTGCGGTGCAAAGTGGGAATGAGGAGGGGAGATCCTAGGCAAAGTGTCATTGAAATCCATTCCTGAAAGTTCTCAGAAAAGCAACTTCATTTTCAGGCCTTTTCAACCTGCCCGTTAGATAAAGGGAAGAGCAATGCATAAGGGGCTTGTGAAGAAAACGTGGAGAGAGAATGCTCAGATGTTGGGAGCAAAGTGGGAACGAGGAAAAGAGTAAAACCCGCGAGTTTCATGAAGATTCACTCGTGCATTTCTTCAGAAAACGCATTTCTGTTTTCCTAACATTGCGTGCATAGGGAAAGCTCAATTCATGGAATTGAAACTTTTGGTTATAACAGAAGCGCCGTGCATGGTACAACCACCACATCTGCGGAGCAAAGTGAAATTGAGGACGGGAAATGAAAGGCAAAGAGTCTTTGAAATCCATTCGTGAAACATTCTCAGAAAAGCAACTTCACTTTCACGGCTTTTCAACTTGCCCGTTAGAGTACTGCAAGAGAAATACATAAGGTGCTTGTTTAGAAAACGTGGAGAGAGAATTCTCAGATGTTGGGAGCAAAGTTGGAACGAGGAAAAGTGTAAAAACCGCGAGTTTCATAAAGATACACTCGTGCATTTCTTCAGAAAACACATTTCAGTTTTCCTAACACTGTGTGCATAGGCAAAGCTCAATTCAGGGAAATGGAAACTGTTAGTTATAACAGAATCGCCGTGCATTGTGCAACCACCACGTCTGCGGAGCAAAGTGGGTATGAGGAGGGGAGATGATAGGCAAAGTGTCATTGAAATCCATTCGTGAAACTTTCTCAGAAAACAACATCAATTTCACGGCTTTTCAACCTGGACGTTAGAATACTGCAAGAGCAATACATAAGGGCATGTTCAGAAAAAGGGGAGAGAGAATGCTCAGATGTTGGGAGCAAAGTGGGAACGAGGAAAGGGGTAAAAACTGCGAGTTTCATAAAGAATCACTCGTGCATTTCTTCAGAAAACGCATTTCAGTTTTCCTAACACTGCATGCATGGGGAAAGCTCAATTCATGGAAATTGAAACTTTTGGTTATAACAGATGCGCCGTGCATGGTGCAACAACCACACCTGCGTAGCAAAGTGGGAATGGGGAGGGGAGATGATAGGCAAAGTGTCATTGAAATCCATTCGTGAAACGTTCACAGAAAAGCAACTTCAATTTCAGGCCTTTTCAACCTGAACGTTAGATTAAGGCAAGGGCAATGCATAAGGGGCTTGTTAGAAAACGTGGAGAGAGAATGCTCAGATGTTGGGAGCAAAGTGGGAACGAGGAAAAGAGTAAAAACCGCGAGTTTCATGAAGCTTCACTAGTGCATTTCTTCAGAAAACGCCTTTCAGTTTTCCTAAAACTGCGTGCATAGGTAAAGCTCACTTCATGGAAATTGAAACTATTAGTTATTACAGGAGCGCCGTGCATGGTGTAGCCACCACATCTGCGGAGCGAAGTGGGAATGAGATGGGGAGATGATAGGTAAAGTGTCATTGAAATCCATTCGTGAAACGTCTCAGAAAAGCAACTTCACTTTCAGGGCTTTTCAATCTGCGCTTTCGAGTACTGCAAAAACAATAATAAGGTGCTTGTTTAGAAAACGTGGAGAGAGAATTCTCAGATGTTGGAAGCAAAGTGGGAATGAGGAAAAGTGTAAAAACCGCGAGGTTCATAAAGATTCACTCGTGGATTTCTTGAGAAAACGCATTTCAGGTTTCCTAACACTGCGTGCAAAGGGAAAGCTCAATTCATGGAAATAGAAAATGTTAGTTATTAAAGAAGCGCCGTGCATGGTGCTACCACCACATCTGCGGAGCAAAGTTGGAATGAGGAGGGGAGATCATAGGCAAAGTGTCATTGAAATCCATTCGTGAAACGTTCTCAGAAAAGCAACTTCAATTTCAGGGCTTTTCACCCTGCACGTTAGAATACTGCAAGAGCAATACATAAGGGCATTGTTCAGAAAACGTGGAGAGAGAATGCTCAGATGTTGGGAGCAAAGTGGGAACGAGGAAAGGCATAAAAACCGCGAGTTTCATAAAGAATCACTCGTGCATTTCTTCAGAAAACGCATTTCAGTTTTCCTAACACTGCGTGCATAGGGAAAGCTCATTTCATGGAAATTGAAACTTTTGATTATGACAGAAGCGACGTGCATGTTGCAACAACCACATCAGCGGAGCAAACTGGGAATGAGGAGGGGAGGTGATAGGCGAAGTGTCTTTGAAATCCATTCGTGAAACGTTCTCAGAAAAGCAACTTCATTTTCAGGCCTTTTCAACCTGCCCGTTAGAGTACTGCAAGAGAAATACATAAGGGGCTTGTATAGAAAAGGTGGAGAGAGAATGCTCAGATGTTAGGAGCAAAGTAGGCAGGAGAAAACGAGTGAAAACTGCGAGTTTCATGAAGATTCACTCGTGCATTTCTTCAGAAAACGCATTTCAGTTTTACTAACACTGCGTGCATAGGGAAAGCTCAATTCATGGAAATCGAAACTGTTAGTTATAACAGAATTGCCGTGCATGGTGCAACCACCAAGTCTTCGGAGCAAAGTGGGAATGAGGAGGGGAGATGATAGGCAAAGTGTCATTGAAATGCATTCGTGAAACATTCTCAGAAAAGCAACTTCAATTTCAGGGCTTTTCAACATGCACGTTAGAATACTGCAAGAGCAATACATAAGGGCATATTTCAGAAAACGTGGAGAGAGAATGCTCAGATGTTGGGAGCAAAGTGGGAACGAGGAAACGAGTAAAAACTGCGAGTTTCATAAAGATTCACTAGTGCATTTCTTCAGAAAACGCATTTCAGTTTTACTAACACTGCGTGCATAGGGAAAGCTCAATTCATGGAAATCGAAACTGTTAGTTATAACAGAATTGCCGTGCATGGTGCAACCACCAAGTCTTCGGAGCAAAGTGGGAATGAGGAGGGGAGATGATAGGCAAAGTGTCATTGAAATCCATTCGTGAAACGTTCTCAGAAAAGCAACTTCAATTTCAGGGCTTTTCAACATGCACGTTAGAATACTGCAAGAGCAATACATAAGGGCATTGTTCAGAAAACGTGGAGAGAGAATGCTCAGATGTTGGGAGCAAAGTGGGAACGAGAAAAGAGAAAAACCGCGAGTTTCATGAAGATTCACTCGTGCATTTCTTCAGAAAACGCATTTCAGTTTTCCTAACACTGCGTGCATAGGGAAAGCTCAATTCATGGAAATTGAAACTGTTGGTTATAACAGAAGCGCAGTGCATGGTGCAACCACCACATCTGCGGAGCAAAGTGGGAATGAGGAGGGGAGATGATAGGCAAAGTGTCATTGAAATCCATTCGTGAAACGTTCTCAGAAAAGCAACTTCATTTTCAGGCCTTTTCAACCTGACCATTAGATAAAGGGAAGAGCAATGCATAAGGGGCTTGTGAAAAAAACGTGGAGAGAGAATGCTCAGATGTTGGGAGCAAAGTGGGACGAGGAAAAGAGTAAAAACTGCGAGTTTCATGAAGACTCGTGCATTTCTTCAGAAAACGCATTTCAGTTTTCCTAACACTGCATGCATAGGGAAAGCTCAATTCATGGAAATCGAAACTTTTGCTTATAACAGAAGAGACGTGCATGTTGCAACAACCACATCTGCGGAGCAAAGTGGGAATGAGGAGGGGAGATGATAGGCAAAGTGTCATTGAAATCCATTCGTGAAACGTTCTCAGAAAATCAACTTCAATTTCAGGCCTTTTCAACCTGCACGTTAGATTAAGGCAAGAGCAATGCATAAGGGGCTTGTTAGAAAACGTGGAGAGAGAATGCTCAGATGTTGGGAGCAAAGTGGGAACGAGGAAAAGAGTAAAAACCGTGAGTTTCATAAAGATTCACTAGTGCATTTCTTCAGAAAACGAATTTCAGTTTTCCTAACACTGCATGCATAGGGAAAGCTCAGTTCATGGAAATTGAAACTTTTGCTTATAACAGAAGCGACGTGCATGTTGCAACCACCACATCTGCGGAGCAAACTGGGAATGAGGAGGGGAGATGATAGGCAAAGTGTCATTGAAATCCATTCGTGAATCGTCTCAGAAAAGCAACTTCATTTTCAGGACTTTCAACCTGCCTGTTAGAGTACTGCAAGAGAAATACATAAGGGGCTTGTATAGAAAAGGTGGAGAGAGAATGCTCAGATATTGGGAGCAAAGTGGGAACGAGGAAAAGAGAAAAAACTGCGAGTTTCATGAAGATTCACTTGTGCATTTCTTCAGAAAACGCATTTCAGTTTTCCTAACACTGCGTGCATAGGGACAGCTCAATTCATGGAAATCGAAACTGTTAGTTGTAATAGAAGCGCCGTGCATGGTGCAACCACCACATCTGCGGTGCAAAGTGGGATTGAGGAGGGGAGGTGATAGGCAAAGTGTCTTTGAAATCCATTCGTGAAACGTTCTCAGAAAAGCAACTTCAATTTCAGGCCATTTCATCCTGCCCGTTAGATTAAAGCAAGAGCAATGCATAAGGGGCTTGTGTAGAAAACGTGGAGAGAGAATGGTCAAATGTTAGGAGCAAAGTGGGAAGGAGAAAAAGAGTGAAAACCGCGAGTTTCATGAAGATTCACTAGTGCTTTTCTTCAGAAAACGCATTTCAGTTTTCCTAACACTGCGTGAATACGGAAAGATCAATTCATGGAAATTGAAACTTTTGGTTTTAACAGAAGCGCCGTGCATGGTGCAACCACCATATCTGCGGAGCAAAGTGGGAATGAGGAGGGGAGATGATAGGCAAAGTGTCATTGAAA